>CM062389.1:30419502-30617379 GCA_031304145.1 Cardiospermum halicacabum | reverse complement strand
CAGAGAGCCCTTGGTTTGTGAGCTAGCGTTGGTGTGATCCGTGAGTTTTGGTTTGGTCAAAGTAAACATGGGTTAAGGTAAGATGAAAGTGAAAGGTTTTGAAGTACGGGTAAATCTCCCGGAGTCTCTAGAAGTTCTGAAAATTTTGATTTGGTTTCTCTAATCGAGTTTTAAGTTGGTTGTGTGAAAAAAAAAAGTTAAAGGTGAAAAAAAAATCTGCAAGTGTTGTCAAGATCTAGTCTGCGATAATAGTAGAGATGAAAAAGTTTCGGCGGTATTTCTCGAGCGACGGCGGTGGTGATCTACGACATGTATGATTGTGGTGGTAAGGTAGCTTTGAGACTTTTATGATTTTCTGTTAACGCAAGTAAAGATCAAAAGATGCGGTCAAAGATTCAAGTCTGGTCAAATATTCAAAATAAAATTGAGGGTTTGACTAGTGGTATTATAAGATCTTTGTGGGTTGAGAATTTTGATCAATTGGCTGGCGAACTCGAATAAAGAAGGACCGTGAGGAGCAGTTCGGCAAAGGCTCCGACTGTACGCTGGGATAAGTATCCCTATGACATGTTTTGAACCACCAAGGTTGTCATGATAAAGGATGGAATAATTCTAGCGTGTCCACAATTTGCACGGGCATCTGATCAGCATGGATGTGGGTGTGCTGGAAAGTATGTCGATGGCTGAGGAGTTTCCTGGTAGCTGATGTAGGAAGCTGCACCATGGTTTATTCAGCAAGTGTTTCGACATGTGCCGAGAAAAGAAAATCTTAGGTTGATGGTTCATAAGTGGTTTGTCTTGGGATGGATCGTACCTGAGTGGGTATACTTTCATGGTTCATAAGTGCTGGAAAGTATGTCGATGGCTTAGGAGTTTCCTGGTAGCTAATGTAGGAAGCTGCACCATGGTTTATTCAGCAAGTGTTTCGACATGTGCCGAGAAAAGAAAATCTTAGGTTGATGGTTCATAAGTGGTTTGTCTTGGGATGGATCGTACCTGAGTGGGTGTACTTTCATGGTGGGGTATGATGACTCTGGTTTGAGTTGTGGTCGTCGGAAAGGGACAAAGGGAATTTTCGTCAAGGGGTGGTTTGTTAGGATTTTGACGAAAAATCGGGTATATTTCGGTATCCATAATTGGTTTGTAATTAGGAAAAGATTCGAAGACTGTTTTGGAAGTGTCATATTTGATTAGGAATGGTATTTCCTAATTGGGATTCTAATTAGGAAATAGATCTTTGAGAATCCTAAATAGGAAAAGGTTTTTTTAATGGTTTAGAATTACTTTGTGAATAAGTAATCTAATGCTATAAATATGGTTCTTGTATCTATTATTAGATATCTGGAGAGAACAATATAGATCTAGTTTGTTAGGTTTGGAGGTGCCCCATGGGGGCGTGGGAACCATGAGACCATGAAGATCTTGAGTTCTGGGATCGAGTTTTGTTATCCTGTGAGAGCCATATGAGGAGAGCTTATGTGTGAGACTGTAACCAATGTAATTGGGTTGGGGAGTGAGAGAGTGATATTCTGGTTATAACTGTTGCTTTACTGTTACATAGTGAATTAGTCTCTCGTCGTCCTGACGGCCGTGGTTTTTTCTCGTTTTAGGTTTCCACGTAAAAACCTTGTGTCTTATTTTCTATATCTATTTCTTACCTTGTGTATGTTGTTTTACTTTGTGGTTTCCAATGCTCGTCTCCGCTGCAATGGATCATCGATTTGTTTAACAAGTGGTATCAGAGTTAGCCGTGTTTTCCCAACAGTGATAATGAATATGGTCATACTAATGTAAAATTAATTTTATTAAAAACATATCAACCGTTGCATACAAACAAAATAAAATAGAACAAGTTGACAACATCTTTGACAGTATTTTTTCCTCAGACCTGATCTCATACCTCCTTGAGCACTTTCCCTTTGATTTTCTTTTCAATTCCTCCTGTCTCTTTTTTCCTGATTTTCCTTCAATGATTTTGTAATCCAGATACTTCACCTTTGAATTGAGATAGACTCCTTTAATCTATCTTCTTTTGATTTCCTTTAATAGTTGATATGATTTTTATCACAGTAAAAGTTAACAATACAACTATTGACCAACAAAATGGTCCACGGAAATTGCTTTCAAAATTAGATATGTTCTGATTCAATCACTGTATTGAATAAAAGAACCATTAATGGTAAAAGCAAGTAGACATGGTATTTATTTTGGTTGGTGTTAGATTAGTCTGCAACAAAATTAAAAGCAAAAGCTGATGAAATGTTATGTTTTCAATGCGTTGAAATTTCAATAATGAATGCACATGTCTGCAATTTATATTTGTAAGTTTTAATGCTGGTACATTTATGTCATGCAAAATGATACTGATGACGCTTTCCAATGTTATGTTCCAGAAAATAAAAATATATTTATAAGACAATATAAACTAAATGAAATATTTTATAAATTTTTATGATTTTTTATTTAGTTAAATTATTTACTTTTTAAAATACTTTTTTAATATATATTATTTAAGATAATCATAGATTAAAATTATTTATTTTACTATTAGATTGTCCTTTTTATTTTTTCCATTCATATAAGTAAGATAAATCTATATTTTAAGATAAATAAATAAAATTTCTCATATATTTAAATAGCTTCATTATTATTGAAATATACCATAATTTCATAGTAAATAATTTTAATAATTATATTATTTATATTTTAATAATTTCATGAATTTTACTATAATGAAGTAATAATTACTTTTGTAATGGGTAATAATTAAATAAAATAGGTAATATTTATAATATGACTCCTTTCAGATTAGAACATAATTTTTAAAATTTATTATTATTATTATTATTATTATTATTATTATTATTTCTTTTGTTAAAGTCACACGAAACAACTGTGAAAATTTTAATCATTAATTTTTACCATCTTCCAATATTTTAAAATGTTAGGTATATTTTTTTTTTTCCAAATGAGAAGAAATAAATTTTACAATAGAAGATGGTAAGACATGTACTCAAATAGGATAATGGGGAAAGAAAATACCACTTAATTTTTAAAAAAAATTATTTTAGTTTATTATATAAAAATTTCATATTTTTATAAAGTTCAATATAAATTAATATATATATATATATCTATAAAATATATATTACCATAATTAAAAATAATTAAATCCTAAATAGAAAATCATGAACTTTAAATGATGAAATTATTATCTTGAAAATGACATATGAATGGAAAATAGGAAACCATTCATTCAAACACTATGGAAGGTAACATTGGCAGACTGATAACACACAAATATAAACACTTGACTTTTTTATGTGGTGGTGGATCATTTCAATTCTGAATGTGAATGCATTTCCTACTATTCTCATTTTCAATGAGTGAAAACAATCTAATGTAGAGTGTTGTTTTAGTTGATATGGTATCTATAACAGCTAAGAGTATAGGTATTAACAAACAAAATGGTCCATGAAGTTAAATTGCTCTGCATGCGAGACAAGTTCTGATTCACTCAGTGTAAACAAACCTATAAAACATCATTAATGGTACTATAAAACATCATTAATGGTAAAAGTAAAAGCTGATGAGTTGCTACTGTACATGTCTGTAATTTAAAGTAATTGTGAATTTCAATGATATTTGAATTTGACTTCATCCATGTGAATGTAAATGTACATAAATGTATACATATATGTATTGTGCAGGTAGTTGTATTGTGTCTATATATTTTATGGGACACTAGTCCCATCCCATATACTATAACATAAAAGAAACGTAAAATCATGAATTTGAAGACTAAGCTATATAACACACAAACGTATATCTTACTCACAGTTGTATACTCACGCAATTATCTACACTACTCACTATTTTATTTGTTTTTTTATGTTTCCACAAGTAAGCAAAATTAGGCAACTAAATTACCTACAAAGTCTGCAACATCTCACTACGGATATTTATATTTTACAAGTCAAAGAATGTGGTGCATTGTAAACCTACATAACAGGATTTATAATAGAATAATGAAATCAGTATTAAAAGAGAAAATTTAGGGAAAAAAAAGATATTTTAAAAAGTTACTTTATTTATTTATTATTTTAATTGAAGATTAAATTAATTAATATTCTTTTTTTATATTCAGTCCTCATATTAGCTATCGTCTTATTTTTTAACTATCCAATCCACTTAAGATCTTATCTTTTAAGTATCCAAATCCACTTAAAAACTTTTAGTATTTATCACTTTTGTTGTCCTACTTCAGTCTCTTCTTCGATTATCTTTCTTACTCTTGTCGGTCTCTTCTTTGATTTTCTTTGTAACTCTTCTAGTTTCCGATTTTCTATCTTTCTCTGTAACTTCTCCTATCTCTCTTCACCTCTTGATCTCCTCTAACATCTCTTCTAATTTTCTTTCCAACCTCTCGGTATATTTTCTGATTTTCTCTCTTTTGATTTTCTTTTTATGATTTAGTAATACAGATCCGTCACCTCTCGATTAAGATAAAATTCTTTAATCTCTCTTCTTTTGATTTTTTTCCATGAATCTGTACAAAAATATCTGCAGGTAACTCGTCCAAATTTTTTCTTTTCAGTATTTCAATTTCTTTCTATGGATCCAAAAAAAATATATGGAAATACTTCACTTTTAGATTAAAATAGGCTCTTTTAGTTTTTTTATTTTATTTTATTTATTTTTTTACTATATGCAGATAACTCTCTCGTCTTTCTTCTTTTGATCCTCCCATTTTTCTTATTTTAATTTTCTTTCCATCAATTGTAAAATCATATGAGACACTTTACTTCTTTATCTATTTTTTAGTTTATTTTACCTTTAACGAGAAATCTGTTGGATTTCACAATCGAGAAAATATGAGATCTATGAAACATTCGGGGACGAGGTCTCTCTTTTCTTCTTATTTACAATCGATAGAATCTCTGCAAATTTTGATATAAAAAATGATTAAAGGTAAAAGTATTTATTATGCAATAATGTTTAGTACCCCACTAGAATCAATCTCTTTTTTCTTCTATGCAATTATGTTTCTAACATAAAACTATACTTTAACTATCTCCATAATAATTTAGCAATTATGTTTCTAACATAAAACTATACTTTAACTATCTCCATAATAATTTAATTATAAGTAGATTATAATGAATGATGAAGTAGTACAGTATTTGTATATACATGTATATAAATTTTTGATAATTGAAGGGTAGTATTATTTAGGTAAAATAAAACTTTGTGTTTTCATTTATATATTTTTGTCTAATAATGGAGCAATTGACAGAAGGTGGTGCAGTGACGGAGAGAGAAGAACTTATGGTGTCACCGTATGAGATTGGTTCTTCAACCATGTTCAACAACAGCAATCACAAGCCGACTTATTTTTGACTTCTTCTTTTCTTATCTTTTTTTTAACAGAAAAAGCTGTGATTTGATTCTGAGTCTTGTAGAGAAAATAAATATCATAAGCATATGTTTATGTAATTTTTTAAGTCATTATGGCTAGTCAACCACATTGTTATATGTAAATTTTAAAAGTGATAATAAGAAAAAAAAAAAATACTTTTTCAATTTTTTTATTTTAGTTTTAGACCAGCCCTAAATTTTTTACACTTTTAAACTTTTTTATAAAAAAAATTGCAAAACTAAACTTTTAAATTTTTTTTTTTAGAAAATGAGCTTTCTGATATTACTACCGGAATTTTGCTTCCCTGTATTACACACATCTCCATCAATAAAGTCTGATTCAATACGGAGGTCTTAAATTGGTGCTTTTTAAATGTTTGCACAAGTATTAATACACACATCTCCATCAATAAAGTCTGATTCAATATTAAGCATTAACTTCAAAACATGTCAAGAAGGCCAAATTTAAAGTTTTATACATTTTGCAACATAAGTCTTTTTCAATATGGAAAATATGAACCATTGAAATAATATTAAATGTAAAATTTAATGACAAATACAGCTTAATAACACACTGGCTTTTTTCTTAGATGTATGAATGTACATACTAGTATTTGCTGGAGGTTCATAAATATTTAAAATATTAACTTTTTTCTAGTTTTATTGGACCATTTTAATATACAGTAGATATCTTCTTGAACATTCGTGTGAATGTATTTGAATCAGATCAGAATGTTAATATATTTGATATTTTTTTCAATTTCAATGTATGAAAAGAATTTATGGTAAGTTTAATCAGATCTTAGATGTAAAGTCTATGAATGTATAATTATTTTAATATATAATATAAAATATACTTTACAGTTAATAATACAAGTAGGGTACAATTAATAATACAAGTAGTAACAAACAAAATGGTCACAGTCCACAGTAGATGAAGTCAAATCGCTTTCAATGGTAGACATATTCTGATGAGATACTACTGCTCTTGCCTTTGTTGATTTTTAATGTTGAAGCAGTAGACATTATTTTACCAACATGAATTCTATATTCATTGAATCTGGACATATTTGCAATTCAAATCAATTTATGTTTGTGAGTTTCAATGCTACTGATGCTTTCCCATGTGAATTTGACTTCATCCCATGTGAATGCGTTATAGAACATATATATTTTTATTTGTACGTTTTGTACTGTAGAGCTACTTGTGTCTATGTTTGATGGGACATTGATAGTATATATCCAAACCGATACAAAACCCAAATGAAATCCAAAATACTTTATTTATGTATTTGTATGTTGTTTTTATAAAAATGGAGGTTTAATTCTTTTATTATTATTATTATTACACTTCAACTTAAAACTCAATTTAATTTATAATAAGATTTAATTTTTATTTTGAATTTAATTTAATTTTATTTGTAGTGAGGTGATACATATTCATATTTATGTTTGGTTATCAGGAGGTAAATATTTAAAATAACTTAATATGCCAATTTTAAAATTTTAATTCAATTGATTGTATTATTTTAAAGGTTAAGCATCTAGTACTTTGAATCTACCGTAAAAGAACTTGTAATAAAATAACTAAATAATTTTCAACGAGAAAATTTGAATATGAAACGATTATTTTAGTTTTTTTTTATGTATTTATTTATTTATTTTAAATTAAAAATGATATCAATTTAAAATTAGATATAGACATCTTTTAGGTGTTCAGGTAAGAATTTATCACATTACTTATAAGTACCCAACTCACTTCCTATCTTTCTATTCATATTTATGGCATACCGTTTCTTTTTTATTAGTTTTCTCTAACACCTCCGGCCTCTCTGACTCATGTGGTCTATCTTCGATTTTTTTTTCTAACCTCTCAGTTCTAATCTATCGGAATTTCTTTCTAACCCCTCTGGTCTTTTTTTTTTTGATTTTTTTCTTTCTAACCCCTGATTTGTTTCTTTTTTATTATTTGATTTTTTTCCTTATTCCTCCTGTTTCCTTTTTTTTTTTTTTTATAACTATTTAGTAAATGAGATACTTTCTCTCTTGAATAAGGTAAACCTTTTGATCTTTTTTCTTTTGATTTTCTTTATTTTAAATTATTTTGAAGCATCTGTAAAACCATATACAGATACTTTACTTTTGGATTAAAATAAACTCTTTTAATCTTTTCTTTTTTAATTTTCTACCTACAAATTAAAAAAACCATATGTAGATAACTCATCTGTCTCTCTTTTTCTTATCCTTGTGTCTTTATTATTTTAATTTTCTTTTCATGAATTTGTAAAAATATATGCAAGACACTTTACTTTACTTTTTTATTCTTTCTTAAAAATTTTTCTTTTAATATTTTTTTAAAAAACATCTCTTAGATTTCATTATCATTACATATATTATATCCATCTTAATGGATAAAATGGTTAGTTTATATATATTTGGTTGAGAAAATATGAAATCTATGAATACAATCTCCGAATAGTTTTTTTCTTTTTCTCTGCAAATTTCCAGACAAGAAATGAATAAAGGTAAAAGTATTTTTTTATATAATAATGTGTAGTAGCCCACTTATACAGTCGTGTGTTTTGAATTGGGTTGCCATAACATGAATAGTATTATAAGAAGTTTTGCATATTATTTTGCAGCATCATATGAGCTTACAACTTGCAAGCTTAGAAGAGCTTTTGCAGTCAGAGGATGCTTTAACAATCAATGAAAAGAAAAGAGCTAAAAGAAGCACATTTGAATTTTCCCATGATTGAACCCAGAAAAGAAAAGGGTATAGCACATGAATATGAATTAGTTGATTCAATGCCTGCTATGAGCTATTTCAGCTTCTTTCCTGTTGTTTGTCTTTCTCCAAGCTTCCACTTTCCAAGGACCATTTTAATGTATTCAATTTTGAATCATTATTATTACACTGTAAATGCTTTTGATATGTACTTTTCTCAACAAATGTACATTTTACAATTCTCATGCTAACACAATATTCATGACTATTACAATATAGTATACATAGTATATTTTCTTTAATTTTTGTGAGAATAGGTGAGTCCACCGTATTGTGATGGAAAGCTGAAGAGAGATGTAGTTTTGTAATACATTATACACACCGCTTCATAATAAAGTTTGTTCGAATATTAAGAATTGACCAGGTCAGAAGACCAAATTTAAACCAAACAGTATGTTATCAAAACAGGTCTCTATCAGATTGAATAAGGAGATTGAAGATGGAATCTAACTTATGTTGCTAACCATTTTTATTTGGTATGTTTGCATTTTATCTTCAATAGTATTTCAAAGTTTTATACATTCTACCAAATTAACTTATTGATATTTTACATATATATTTTTTCTATTTAAAATTTAAATTATATAGAATTTGTGTGGATATACTTTTTTTATAAGATAAACTACATTACATAAATAAATTTGAATGTTTTTTTCTCCTTCCAATCATTTTATTCTATTTTTAAGTATACATCGTATTATTGTTTATTTTTAAAATTATTTCCTCATAAAAAAAATATAACTTATTTCTTAGAAATATTGGTTGATTTATACAGTTAAAAAATATAGCTAACTTCTCGAATTATAATTTTACCGTATTTTAAAATAAAATATGTTATAAAAATAAATAATAATAATAATATATAAATATAAGAGATTAAAAACCTAATCTTTCAATATTTTTAATATGTGGTGAGATAATTTGAAAAGAAGTCATAATGTGAATAAAAAAATAAAACAAAACTAAATAAATAAATAAATAAAAATGAACTTCCAAACTTGCTGTGCTTATCTATATATGTACTTTCCAGAGACTAACCAACTCATATCACAATCCAATTTTATCTTCTACTTCAATCAGCATGGTGAACTAAATCCACCATGGTTAACTTATCTATTTTCTTATGATTGTAAAGAAAATATAATTAGTAGAAATAAATGACTGGATATCTTTAAAATACAATTTTACAATTAAGTTACTGGAGTTATATAACTACATCTTACTTTAGATAGAATTCGATGGGAATTTGAATTTTTTATAAGGTAAAAAATACTACATAAACAAATTTAAGCGATTTTTTTTCCTTTTCAATCATTTTATTTACGACTACATATTTGATTATTTTTTATTTTTAAATTTATTTTTTAAATGTAAAACTAAATATGTATAAAATTAAAAAATATAAGTAGATGTAACAGAAAATAAATTATTATATTTATAAATTGAAAAATTAAAAGATATAATTTTTTATAATTATATCCTTTAAATATAAGAAAAGAAATAATAATAATAATAATAATAATAATAAATTTTGATAGACAAATTTTAAAGTATTAATTTAATACAAAATATATGATGTATTATCTGAATAAACAAAACTTAATTAATTAGGTGGATAAAATTGAAAAAAAAACCTCATTTATACTAGTTGGAATAAAAATATAGATCAAAAGTCTATTTTTTCACTATTACTAACTAGTGCTGCTGTGGGGGGAATGATTATCTTCATCTGGAGAGGAAGTCCCCACTTGAATAGAGAATTTTGTTAGGGTTTGACAAAAATTGGTATTCAATATACTAGTTTTTATTTGAAAGCTGAGAAAGATTTGAAGACTCTTTTGGAAGTGAAAGATTTGAAGACTGTTTTGGAAGTATTATATTTGACTAGAAATTGTATTTATGACTTATTAGAATTGCAATTAGGAAAAAATCTTTTTCCTCTTTTTTAGGAATTCTAGTAATAATAGGTTTCCTAGTTTATTATGATTTACTTGGTAAGTAAATCATTGTTCACTATAAATATGATGCTGTAGTCTTCAATTGTAGAGACAAAAATTGAGAGATCCTGAGTGTCTTTGGGTGAGACTTGTAATTGAGTTAGAGAGTGTTTTCTGGTTGTGGCTGTAATATCTTTTGCTACATAGTGAAAATCTCTGTCCGTCCTGACGTCCGTGGTTTTTTCCCGTTTTTGGGTTTCCACGTAATCTTTGTACGTTAATATTTTGTTTCTTGTCTTTTGTTTTGTTTACTTATTGATCAAGACAAATTCCGCTGCGACGAGCCCGATTTTCCTAACAAATTTTTTGTAAGAATTTATATAATATTATATAAAATAAAAATGTATAGTAGATTTTTTTTTTCAATTTCCCAACTATTATTCCAATGTGAATGCATTTGAATTAGATCACTGCTCGAAAAGAATCTATAATGAATTTTAATTAAGTTTTAGATTTTCTTTTTATTATTATAGTATTATGTTTATAGTATAATGTCAGTTGCTATGATCTCTACTACAGCTAATAATACAATTATTAACCAATAAAATAGTAATAGTAGATGAAGTCAAATTGCTTTCAATGCTAAGCATGTGCTGAGCTAATAATACAACTACTAACAGTAGATGAAGTGAAATTGATTTCAATGCTTGGCATGTGCTGAGTCAGTGCATTGGAACACCCTTTATGGTAGTATATTTTGAAACTTGTTCTGCAACAGAATTAAACGCAAAAGCTGCTGAGATATTATGTTTTCAATGTCCTCAAATTTCAATAATGGAATGGACATGTTACTGCTGCTTTCCCATGTACGTATGGACCATTTTACTTTCCTGGTATACATCACAAATGCACCATCAATGTGTGTATTATACTGTGTATGTGTATGTGTATGTGTATTTATATGTTTTGTATTGTACACCTACATGTAAGTCTGTTTTATGGGACACTGATACCGTATAATCCAAAATACTACTAGCTTTATCCACATTTTACTAAAATAAAGTACTAATAAAATTAATGATTAAATAAAATATTTATTTACATAATTTTATATATAATTTTTTTTGTTACTATTAAAATAATTGGTTGATACATTCATGAATAATGGTCTCACATAGATTAGATTATAATGTACATAATGTTTAAACTCTTTTGATTTTCTCATGTGGTGCTATTCAGTTAAGCTTGGTAGCATCCGTTACTATTTAATATAATTTACATAAGTCAATATTAAACTATATTGACTTCATCTATGTATGGATGGACAATTTTATTTTTATAACTCATAAATGCAACGTGAAAAAATGAGTCAATTATTTTTCTTATGAGGACAGTCAGATAATTTAACATCAATTTTAACTTCGAAATTAAATTTTGGTATTTTAAAATTACTTTCAATTAAAATTCGTTTAACTCCGAAAATAGATTTTGATATTTATTTTTAAAATCAGATATCGATATCTTTTAGACATTCATTCATTATCAAATTTTATATTAAGAGTTATCACGTTATCTTTTAAATATTCCATCGACTGTAGATCTTTTTATTTGTATTTATCACCAATTTTTTTCTTTGTTTTGTATTTATCATCTACTCTTTCCTTTTTTTGGCGGTCTCTCTCTTTAATTTTTTTTTTCTTTCAAACTCATCCTTTCTCTTACGTTGTAGTTTTTCTTTTTATGGTTTCGTGAATTGGAGATACTTCACCTCTTGATCTCCTCTGCTAACTTCTTCTATTTTTCTTTCCAACTCCTCTTGTCTCTCTTCTGATTTTTTTTACTTTTGATTTTCCTTCAATTTAATAAATGTAGATATTTTGCCTCTCGATGAAGATAAACTTCTTTAATACCACTTCTTTTGATTTTCCTTCTATGGTTTAGTAAACATCTGTCAGGTAACTCCTTCGGTTTCTTTTCTTGAAGTATTTCAATTTCTTTATATGAATCCATAAAAATATTTGCAAATACTTCTCCTTTGGATTAAAAAAAAAATACATATGCAGATAACTCCTCTATCTCTCCTTCTTTTGATCCTCTCGGTCTTTAATAAATATATATATATATATATATATAAACACTTTACTTATTTATCTGTACATTAACTTATTTTACCTTTTACCTAAAATATTTTTTGAATTTCATTTTCATTACCTATATTATATCTATTTTAATGGATATAATGGTTAGTTTGCTTGTATTTAGTCGAGAAAATATGAGATATATGAACATAATTTCCACCAAAAGCATGCTGCAGCATTTTAGTGCTTGTATTTTCACCCAGGAGACGGAAAGAACTCCGAGAGATGTTTTGACACCCATACAAACACCGGAAAAAGTGGAAGCTTTACATGAATCCACTTCTAGAAAAGCAGGGATTTTCGAAGGTTTTTAGAGTTAGGATAAGCTTTGGTTCTGGATCTGATAGAAAAATAGTTGAAAATATAACGGCTTTATGATAAGCCTATGTTTATGTATGTTTTTAGTCATTGTGGCGGGCTTTGCTCTGTAAATTTCCAAACAAGAAATGAATGAAAGTAAATTAATTATAAGTATATGAAAGTTATATGTAGGACAATAATACTCTAGAGGGGTGAATAGAGTATATCAAATAATCGCGGATAAATAGAATGAATTATATATTCAAGGTCTTGAAACAGATATAATAAATAAAATAAATAAACAAAAAGAACACAGTGATTTGTTACGAAGTTCGGTCGTTAAAACGGCCTACTCTCCGCCTAAGGGTTTCTTTAAACCCATAGGATTTATACATCAATTTTATTTATATTTTTCCCTTAGGGTTCTAGTACAATCCTAGAAGATTTAACCTTTTCTTCTATTACCCGTAGCACCCTGCTACAAACACTAGCCACCCAATTTAATATAAATAAAACTACGTCTAATTTTTCTTTTAACAGTAATATAACAACTCTCTAAGTGATAATCAAAATCTAACAAAAAATAAATACTCAGAGTAGTAGAAGATGATTAAAACTTGTAGTAGAATAAGAAAATCTTGAGCGCCGATAAATCACTCTCTTTTTTATTTTGTCAGAAGCTTCAAATAATTCTTTTCTCTTGTATATCTTATTAAAATACTTCAACTTGATGCTTTAAATAGAATCTTCAAAATATAGACGTTGTTGAAGTTGCAGAAAATAAGGAATTAAAATCTTCTTAAATCTGATGAAGATTTCTCAATTTGACTTGATCTTGATAACCTGCAAAATAAAATAGAATCTAACAAAATCCTATCTTTCCTAATCATAATTAATTTGGTTTAAGTAAGTTTGACTAAAACACTGTCTATTAAGATATTTAACAATTTTAACAATTGAACAATTCTGATAGTTTATTAAAACTAAATACCTTTATTTTTATCTAATAACAGATTATAAAAACTAAATAACTTTATTTTTATCAGATTATAAAAACTAAATAACTTTGTCTTTATCTAATAACAGATTATAAAAACTAAATAACTTTGTCTTCATCATCAAGGAGTCAACAATCTCCCCCTTGATGAAGACAAAATACCTAGTCAGTTATTTTCAAGGGTTTGAAACATGGTTTCAACGTCTTGGCCTGAATAAACTATAAAAATAAATGCAGAACTTCAAATCAGACTATATTTTTCTACGTACCTGCAAAAAATTTGAAGCTCTGTTTAAGATCTTTTACTCCCTTCTTTTGCTCCCCCTACGTTGTTGCTTCCTTATTTAACATACCTAACTCATGTCTTCATCACTACGAGCATCAAACTTACCGAGATTATCCTTACCATTATTGTGAATGAAACATTTACATCCGAATGGCTTAAAATATGAAATCTTTGGTTTTCTCCCTTTGAACAACTCGTAGGGCGTCTTTTTCAATATGGGTCGAATTAGGCATCTATTTAAAATGTAGTTGGCAGTATTTATTACTTCGGCCCACAGATTTTGAGGAAGTTCATTCTCCAACAGCATTTTTCGAGACATATCCTCCAGTGTTCTATTTTTCCTTTCGACTACACCGTTTTGTTGTGGAGTTCTAGGAGCTGAAAAATTGTGAGTAATACCATATTTTTCACAAAATAAATCAAAATTTAAATTATCAAACTCCCTTCCATGGTCTGTACGAATGGATATAATAGAGACATTTTTCTCCACTTGAAGCTCTTTGCACGGCTTTGAGAATTCCTTTAATGCTTCAGATTTTTCTCGCAAAAAGAATACCCAGTTGAATCTAGAAAAATCAACAATAATAACAAGAACATATTGTTTACCTTTTGGAGTTTTGACTCTCATAGGACCACACAAATCCATATGTAAAAGTTCAAGGGGTCTAGAACTACTTACATCATGTTTTGGTTTGAATGAAATGCGAGTTTGTTTACCTCTTACACAAGCATCACACAATTCAGTATGATTTTTAAAATTCAGTTTAGGCAGTCCACGAACCAAGTCTTTAGAGGCAAGCTTGTGTAATGTGTGCATATTAATGTGTCCAAGTCTTCGGTGCCAAAGTCTTGAATCATCGGTCAAAGCCTTGAGACAGGTCAGTGTCTTTTCTGCAAGAGAGTTAGTTGACAGTTCATAAACATTATTTCTACGATAAGCAGTTAGAATGATGTTACCAGTTTTGGCATTCTGAATTTCGCATTTCTCCTCATAAAAAGTCACCCGATTTCCTTTGTCACACAATTGAGAAACTGATAAAAGATTGTACCGAAGTCCGTCAACCAAATAAACATCTTCAATAGCATTAGTTGAGTCATTTCCAATCTTTCCAATACCAATTATGCTACATTTTCCTTTATCTCCTAAAGTAATAGATCCGGTGGATTGTTTCTTCAAAACAGAAAATAATGAAGCCTTCCCTGTCATATGCCGTGAACATCCACTATCCAAGATCCACTTCTGTTCTCTTTACAAAACTAAATAACTTTATTTTTATCTAATAACAGATTATAAAAACTAAATAACTTTATTTTTATCAGATTATAAAAACTAAATAACTTTGTCTTTATCTAATAACAGATTATAAAAACTAATTAACTTTGTCTTCATCATGAAGGAGTCAACAGTATATAATGAAGTAGTACTGTGTTTGTATATAAAAATTGAAGGATAGTACTATTCAGATAAAATTTTAATATTGATGTGTTATTACTGATAACATAAATGAAAAAAAAAAGTGTGAAATTGCACAAATAATTAAATTGAACAAATTAAATTATTTTAATGTGTGTAAGTGCTTCTTAAAACAAATCCATGGAGAATCTATATATATATATATATTATAACAATTCACAATACAGGTTTCTCAACACTAAATGCACCATTTAGAAACCTGAAAAAGTAAGAGAGAGATAGTTCAATGGATAGTCATATTTACTTCTTGCTTTAAATGTCTTTCTTAATGCTACAACATTGAAATTAGATCGTAAATATAGGCACTGTTTTGTTGACTTAAATGGGTTGGTTCTTAAATGTTTGGATACAAGGATTAATACACATGGCTTCATCGATTTCTAAAAAAAATTTATTTAATTTTGTTTTAATAATCTTAGCAATTTTAATTTTTTTTATAGTTTTTAAATTTTACTAAATTATAATGGAAAAATTTTATTTTACTCAATTAGAATAGAAAATTATGTAGTTTTAATAAATTTGAAATTGTAAAGAATAATTGCTCATTTGACAAAAGTAACATTATTTCATTTCATTAAATATTAGTGGAAAATAATTTTAAAAAATTAAATAATTAGACTATGTAATATATATATTTTTTGTTAAATATAGTAAAATTAAAAATGATCAAAATTATTAAATAGAAAAATGTGTTCATATGTATTTTACAACTAGTTGAATTGTGTGTATGTTTTGTGAGACACTCGTACTATCTTTAAATAGACTATTTCTTCCTTGAATTCCTTCCTAAAAGTATCTTCAGCTTTTTGTCAAAGTTGATTTTTCTCTTCTTATCTCGATGGAAAAACTTATGTTCATAACAGTAACTTAAAATGATATATATGTAAGAACATACTGTGACATTTTGTCCTTGTATCTTCACCAGAGAAATATTTCCATACTAGAAACTAATGATGATAGTACCCAACTAGAATCAATGTCTCTCTTTTTTTCTATACAATAATGTTTTTGAGTGTAAAACTATTATATTACCATTACTTTGTAAAATTATTATATTACCATTACTTTAAGAATCTGGAAATGGAAATAGATTAGTATATTCTTTCCATAATAATTTAATTATAAGTAGAAAATTATAATGAATGATGAAGTAGTACTGTGAATTGTATTAAAAATGAATGGTAGTATTACTTAAATGAAATTTTAGTATTAATGTGTTATTAGATGTATAATGTATATGAAAATAGTTGGATCATTCAACTAACAAAAATAGCAAATAGTAGCTTAATTTAATACATTATGAAACAGAAAAAGAAAAAGCATTTGGATTGGATCACTTCCTTCAACGTTGAGTTTTCTTTCTGGTCCTCCTCATCCACAAAACTCAAAATGTAAGGGATGGGTACTTCAACCATTGACTTCTTAATTTAATATAGCTATTGTTGTCTTAAATTGGTTGCTTCTTAAATATTTACACAGAAGTATTAATACACACATCTTCATCAATCAAGTCTGCTTCGCTTTGATGTTAAGCATTAACTTCTAAAGAAGACCAAGTTTAAAGTTTTATGCATAAGTCTTTTTCAATATTGATGGACAGTATGGAAAATATGGAACCATTTAAATACTATTAAAGGTAAAATTTTATGACATATGCAGCTTAGTAAGACACTATATTTTCTTTTTAGTACATATTAGTATTTGTGGGATGTTTATATATGTTTAAAAAATTATTTTTTTTTCTAATGTCAGTGGACTAAATGTAAAGTAGACATCTTCTTAAACTTTCCAAGTGTGAATGCATTTGAATATCCGTCAGTGTTAATACATGTGATATTTTTCTCAATTTCAATGTTTGAAAAGAATTTTACGATGAGTTTTATAGATTTTCCATTATTTTATTGAAGTGTTATGTTTATAGTATAATGTAATAGTTGATATGATCTTTGTCGCAACTAATAATACAACTACTAAATGGTCCACAGCAGATGAAGTCAAATTGCTTTAAATACTAGACATGTTCTGATGAGATGCTACTGCAATACATACTGATCTTGCATTTGTTCATTTTCAATGTTAAAACAGTAAATATTATTTTACCAACATGAATTTTGTATTTATTGAATCTGGACATATTTACAATTCAAATCAATTTATGTCTCCGAGTTTCAATGCTACTAGTGCTTTCCCATGTGAATTTGACTTCATCCGATGTGAATGTGTTCTACTTGTGTATGTTTTATGGGAGATGGGTATCATAAAGTCCAACCCATACCAATCAAAGTCCAAATGAAACCGAAAATACTTTATTCATGTATGATTTATATTATTTTAAGATGATAGTATATGCCATTTAAAATATGGGTATCTAATGATTTAGTGATTAATGTATGTTGTTTTTATAAAAATGACAGTTTAATCTTATTATTATTATTATACTTCAACTTAGAGCTCAATTTAATTTATGAAAAAAGTTTTTATTTTTGTTTAAATTTTAATTTAATTTTATTCATAGGGAGGTGATACATATTCAGGTTATGATGAAATAAATATTTAAAATATAATTTAATATATCAATTTTAAAATTTAAATTTAATTTAACATACTGATTATAACATTCTAAATGTTACTTTTATGCTAATTAGAGTTATGTATTTCGAATCTACCATAAAAAAATTAAAATAAAATAATTAAATTATTAATATTAAAAGACAAAATTTGAATATAAAATAATTTTTTAAATTTTTTTTTACTTATTTATTATTTTAAATTAAAGATGATTTCAATTCAAAATTAGACATAGATATTTACTTGTCCACATTAGACGTTAGAAGTTATTATTTTTTAAGTACCCAATCCACTTCACAAATTTCTATTCTAATTTTTTTCACTCCCGTCTTTCTTCCTTAATTTCTTTTCCTTTCTAATTCCTCTAGTATTTCTTCTTTGATTTCTTTTCATTTCTTAACCCTCTAGTCTTTCTTCTTTGATTTTCTTTTGTATTCTTCCTATTTCTTCTTTGTTTTTCTGTTGTATTCCTTCTACCTCCCTTATTTTTCTATTTTAATTTTCTTTTATGATTTAATAAATACAAATCCTTGATAGACTCCTTTAATCTCTCTTATTTTGATTTTCTTTATTTCAATTTCTTTCAAAAGAATATATAAAAACATAAGCAGATACTTCATTTTGGATTAAAATAAGGGAAAATTTTTTTTATAAACCATAAAAAGTTTACTATACAATTATAGACCACTTTTGAAAAGTTTGCAAAACTAAAGTTTGATTTTCACTCCATAGGTTATTCACAGCTGTGACCGTAATTCACAGACTGTGAGCGTAAATCACAGCATCTGTGAATTGTAAAGTTTTAGGGGTATTTTGGGAAACTTGGCCTATGGAGTGAAAACTAAACTTTTAAAAACCTGTTTTTGTATGTTTTTCAAAACATGCCAATAATTGTATTTTGAACTTTAAAAACTCCATTTAAAAGAATTTTCACTTAAAATAAACTCAATTTATCTTTCATTCTTTTTCTTTTTTTTTTATTCTACTACAAATTAATATACATATATATATATATCCATCTAAATGGATAAAATGGTTAGTTTATATATATATTTGGCCGAGAAAATATGAGATCTATGAATATAATCTCGAGAGAGGTTTGCTGGTCTACAAAATTCCAAACAAGAAATGACGATGGTAAAGATATTTCTTATGCAATAATGTGTGTAGCCCACTTATACAGTCGTGTGTTTTGAATTGGCTTGACATGAGATGAATAGTATTATAAAACGTTTTGCAAATTATTTTACAGCATCAAAAGGCCTTACAACTCGCAAGAGGCTGGTTATTTGTATACTGAATCCGTTCAAAAATCCGTATATGGAATGCTTTAACTATCAATAAAAAAAAAGAGATCAAAGAAGCAAAAGAGCCACATTAGAAAACCGTTAGATAACTGTTCATATAAAGTGTAGCAATTAGAAAAAAATGGAGGAAGTAAACGTACATTTTACAATTCCAGTGACACAATACTCTTGGCTACAATGTTTCAGAATCAAATTTAATATACATTATTAAAAAAAAACAAAATTGCCTAACATTATAGTATAAAGTCTGATTGAATTGAAGCAGATTAAATTTAAAGCAGAGAGTGATGAGAGTGTTTTCAACCCCAATTAACGGTCTACTATGTAAGTGCTTATAAATAATACTCCCTCCGTCCCACGGAAAGTGTCACATTTAAGAAAAAAAATTTATCCCATGAAAATATCATATTCACACATCAAGTTGTATTAATTAGTTTCTTCTAATATTGCACATGAAATTCATTAGGATGTTTTATTATTTCAATAGTTATCTCATTATTAATTAAGGGTGTATTAGACAATATATTATCTATTTATATAAATTAATCATTTTCTTAATTTGTATGAAAATATATGATATGACACTTTTATTAGGACGGAGAGAGTAATAATAATAATAATAATAATATTTTTATATATAATGCATGCACCTTAATTTTTTTAAAAAAATATCACGTAATTATTTAAAAAATTAAGTAATAATAATATAAAAATTAGATTTATTAATTTTCTTTCTCTTATTGGTTTGTATGAATTTGAATGTTATTTTTATTTCATTGCAAGAAGTATATAAAATTTATCAAATATAGAACACAATAAAAAATAAAAAAAAAATAAATCCACTATCTAAGTGACCAGACTATGCAATACTGTTTTTAGCATAACACCTATTATATTACCATTACTTTGATTATCTGGAGATTCTCTCCCTAATAATTTAATTATAAGGAGATTCTACTGAATAATGAAATAATATTTTATACACATTTATAAAAATTATGTTGATAAAATTTCAGTCTTGACGTGTTATTATGTAGGGGAGAGCACTTTTCGGTTTTTACCGAAACCGAAAAATTTTTCGATTCGGTTAACCGAAAATGTCTATATTTTCGGTTTCTGGTTAGTTCGGTTCGGTTAACCGAAAATTTCGGTTCGGTTTTCGGTTTCGGTATTGAAAAATTACGGTTAACCGAAAACCGATTTTTTAACCGAAAATTCTAGTTTTAAGGATTTTATCTCAAAATTTATTAAAAAAATTAAATATTTTTAAGAAATAAGTAGATATATTGTCAATATATTTGGTTTTCAGTTAATTTATTGAAAAAATGGGTATTTTATTTTAAAATTTATTTTAAAAAATTAATTATTTAAAAAAATATATAATTTTTCAGTTAATTATTCGATTTTCGGTTAATATTTCGATTAACCGCAAAAGTTCGGTTTCGGTTTTTGGTTAACCGCTTTAATTTCGGTTCGGTATTCGGTTACCAAAATTTAAAGTTCGGTTAACCAAAAACCGAATTTTCAGTTTGGTTTCGGTTTCGGTTAACCGAATTCTCACCCCTATTATTATGTATGTGTATCAAAATAGTGAGATCGCACAATCAACTTATCCCCCTTTCCTTCACTCTCTTAAAGCTTGACCGTTTATTATTAGATTGTTCCAACGTGTGTATATGGTACTTCAAATAAGTCTTTTTGCAGATTCTATATCTATCTATGACTATTGTAACAATTCACACTGGAGGTCTCTTTTCAACACTAAATTGCAGATTCTATATCTATCTATCTATGTTCTAAGATTTTAAAAAAATTGTTTTTTTTTTTTATTTAAAATTTTTTAGGTGGACTCTTTAGATGTGTGATAGCTATCTTCTTCAACTTCTAAATTATTATTCCCGTGGGA
The DNA here is from genome assembly GCA_031304145.1 of Cardiospermum halicacabum. Lineage (NCBI taxonomy): Eukaryota > Viridiplantae > Streptophyta > Magnoliopsida > Sapindales > Sapindaceae > Cardiospermum > Cardiospermum halicacabum. The sequence continues at coordinate 30,596,260 of CM062389.1, read as the reverse complement.
ATGCAATTGAATCTTATCAGAGTGTAAATTCATTATGAGTTTAACGAAGTGTTAGATTATTTTAATATAATGTTATGTTTATAGTATAATATAATAGTTATCACAGACACAATTAATGATATAAGTAGTAACAAACAAAATGGTTCACAGATGAAGTCAAATTGCTTTCAATGCTTGACATGTTCTATAAGATGCTAACTACTGCTATTGTCTCTGTTCATCTTTAATGTTGAAGCAGTAGGTATTATTTTACCGACATGAATTCTGTATTCATTGAACCTGGATATATTTATAATTCAAATCAATTTATGTTTGTTAGTTTCAACACTGCTGCTACTGCTTTCCCACGAGAATTTGACTTCACCTATGTAAAAGTAAATGGTATTCAGTAATTTAGTGATACATATTGTTTTTTTTGTTGGTTACGGTGTGATAAATAGGGTATTTTCATTTTTGCACCCATTTTGTAAAAGTAATTTAAAAAAATACTCACTTTTAAAAATAATTCTAAACAGCACCCACTTTTCTCGATGAAAATGAATTTAAAACTTCCTATTTATAAAAAGTGAGTGTTTCTCGAATAATTTTTAAAAGTGGGTGCATAAATAAAAATACTCGAGATAAATATTAAAATATAGCTTAGTATATAACTTTTAAAATTTAAATTCAATTTAACATCTCAATTATAATATTTTAAAGATTACGTTTTGGCTAATTAGAGTTATATTTAAATATAGGATACTTTGAATTTACCACAATAAAATTTAAAATAAAATAATTAAATCAATATTAAAATATAAAACTTGAATTTAAAATTATTTTTTTTGAAAGCTTTCAGAATTTATTTATTATTTTAAATTAAAGATGAGATCAATTTAAAATTAGACATAAACATCTTTTAGGTGTTCATGGTAGAAGTTATCCTCATATCTTTTAAGTACCCATTCAATTCACATCTTTTTATTTATTTATCACTAATTTCTACTGTCTCCCTACCCGTCTCCAATCAAGTTAATATCTTTCACTATCTATCATTAACTCTGTGTGTCCTCTTGTCCGCCTCTCTCTTCTTCGATTTTCTTTCTTACTCCTCTTGCTGGTATCTTCTTCGATTTTCTTTCTTACTCCTTTTGCCGGTCTCTTCTTCTATTTTCTTTCTTATTTTTGGTGGCTCACTCTTCCTTATCTTTTTTTCTTTTTTCTTTTTTTTTTTAAATTTTTTCTTTCCAACTCCTATGACTTAGCAAATGATTCTAATTTTTTTTTCTACTCCTTTGGACTCTCTTCTGATTTTCTCTCTTTTGATTTTCTTTCTAGCGATTTAGTAAATGCAAATGATCCACCTCTAAAGATAAGTTCTTTTTTCAAACATATGCTGATAACTTCCTCTGTCTCTCTTCTTTCCGGCCTTCTATCATTTTTAATTTTCTCTTTATCAATCTGTAAAAATATATGCAGATACTTTACTTGTTCTATAATTTTATTTTTTTTACCTTTTGCCAAAAAAATCTTTTGGATTTCACTATGATGCAATGGTTAGTTTGCAAGTATTTAGCCGAGAAAATATGAGATTTATGAAATATTTACTCTTATTTTTACTCGATTCCTCTGTTTAGTCTCTTCATCATCAAACTCTTCAGGTTCATTTTTCCTTCTTTTTGACTATCTTATAATACTTGTAAAATGACTGTAGTCACCTTATTCTGCAAATTTCAAGACAAGAAATGAAACATTTCCAGACAAAAAATCAACGAAGGTAAAAATATTTCTTATGCAATATCGGACTAGAATCCATGTCTCTTTTTTTCTATGCAATAATATTTTTAAACATAAAACTACTATATTACCATCACTTTAAGAATCTTAATAATATGGAAATAGATATTTAGTATATTATCCATTATTTTATTATAAGTAGATTGCAATGAACATTTAGTACTTATATTATATATACATATATGTCACTTAGTACGGTCAACTGTGTTGCTCTCTATATATATATATTAAAGTTTTTATAATTAAAGGGTAGTGTTATTAAGAGAAAATTTTAGTCTTTGTGTTATTACTGGATCGCACCATAATTCCATTGGAGAAAATAGAAAATGGGAAATAGTAGGTTAATATATTTATTGTGAAATTAAAAAGAAAAAGTTACAGATTTATTAAAGGTTTCGATTCACTTGTATGTTTTGTGTAATTGACAGATGTTGATGTTGTGCCTCAGAGAGAAGAACTCATAATGGAGAGGAATTGTAAGATGTTCCATGAGAGAGAAGAACTCAAACTGGAGAGGAATCGGAAGGAATACGTTTACATGCGATGTTGATGTATTAAAGACTTGGACACATTATTAACCAAAATAAAATTAGCAGAGTATACATAATGTATTTTGTTTTGGTTAGTATATAATGAATGTGGTGATACTATTTTAATTACATGCTGAGGTTTTGAATTATTTTATTTTAGTGTTATGTTTACAGTATAAATGCAAAACCGTTGATATGGTGTTTATAACAACTAAGAATATACTAATAAGTGCTAACCAGCAAAGCGGTCCCACTAGATGAAGTCAAATTGCTTTCCATGCTAGACAAGTTCTGATTCACTCCGTGTATTGAAAAAATAAATTTATGAAACATCATTAATGGTGAAAGCAAAAGCTGATGGCTACTGAACATGTCTGCAGTTCAAAGCAATTGTGAGTTTCAATGATACTTATGCTTTTCCACATGAATTTGACTTCATCGTAAATTTGACTTCATTCCATGTGAATGTGTATATGTATTGTGGAGCTAGTTGTATTGTGTCTATGTCTTTTTGGAACACTCGTACCATATACTAAACATAGACCAATCATGTATAAAGTTGAAGACTAAGGTATATATAACACAAAAATATCTTACACACTTGTGTACTCTTCTAATTATCTTCTCTACTCACTGTTTTATTTGCAAATTTTACGGTAATCAAACACTTGACGATCCTTAGGATGAATAATTGTTTCAAATAGTGAATGTGATGAGATAAATATTTAAAATATTGTAAAGGTTATGTTTTGGCTAATTAGAGTTAGGGATATTTGGAATCTATCATTACAAAATTTAAAATAAAATAATTAAATTAATATTGAAAGATAAAATTTGAATATAAAATGATTTTTTAGAAAGCTTTTTTATTTTATTTATTATTTTAAAACAAATATAAGATCAATTCAAAATTATACATAGACATCTTTTAGGTGTCGCGGTAGAAGTTATCATCTTACTTTTAAGTATCCAATCGAGTTCATATATTTTTATTTATTTATCACCGACTCTTTCGGTCCTCATATTCACCTTTCTTTATTTGTTTTTCGAACTCCTCTAATCTCTTTTATTCCATTTTCTTTTTAAATCCCATTATCTATCTTCGATTTTTTTACTTACCCCTATGATGTGTTTTCGATTTTCTTTCTAATCACTCCGGTAATTTTTCTTTGATTTTTTTAACCCCTAAGATCTGTCATTTTTCTTTGATTTTTTTTTTCTGTACTCCTTCAGTCTCCCTTCTTTTTTCTTTTTTAATTTGATTTTTTTAACTCCTCCCATCTGTCATTTTTCTTTGTTTTTTTTTTTCTATAACTCCTCATGTCTCCCCTCTTTTTTCTTTTTATTTAATGAGATACTTCCCCTTTTCAATCTCTTCTTTTGATTTTCTTTATTTTATTATGTAAATTATATACAGATACTTTTTTTTTTTGAATTAAAATAAACTCCTTTAATCCTTCATATTTTTATTTCTACCTATGAATTAATATATATATATATATATATATATATATATATATATATATATATGAAGATAAGTCATCCCTCCCTCTTCTTTTATCCTTCTGTCTTTGTTATTTGAATTTTTTTTTTCGTAAATCCATAAAAATATATGCAGATACTTTACTTTATTTTTTATTATTTTTAAATTTTTTTATTAAATATTTTACCAAAACCATCTCTTAAGTTTCATTTTCATTACATATATTTTATTCATCTTAATGGATAAAATGTTGTATATATTTAGCTGAGAAAATATGAGATCTATGAATGTAATGTGCAGAGAGTAAAATAGGAATTCGACTATATCCTACTTTGCAAATTTCTAGAGAAGAAAGGCAATGCAAAATTTGAATCCAGCGAAGAAAAGGGTATAGCCCATGAATATGAGTTAGTTGATTCAGTGGCTGCCATGAGATATTTGAGCTTCTTTCCTTTTCTGCTTCTCCAAACTTCCACCTTTCAACTACCATTTTAATGTATTCAATCAATGACCATTTTAATGTATTCATCAGAGTGTAAATGTATTTGATATTTTTATTTATTTATTTATTTTTATCAATCATTAGTCCCATTACATTTTAAATAAATGTACATTTCACAATTCTAATCACAATACAATACTCATGGCTATTAAAATATAGTATACATAGTATATTTTGTTTTGGTTAGTATGTGCCGTGTTCTACATATAAATTTCATATTTTTGCCGGCGTTTATGAGAATAGGTGAGTCCACCATATTGTGATATAGGTTGGTAATACATAATAAATCATAATACACTCATCTTCATCAATAAAGTCGGTTTGAATATTAAGCAAGTTAGAAGATCAAATTTAAAATAAAGAGTGAGGAGTATGTTATCAATGCCAATCAATGGTCTCTATCATTTTAATTTGCAAAGAAATTACAATGATAAAAAATTAAAATAAATAAATAAAAATAAACATCCCCTTACTTTTCTGAGACTAACCAGCTCATATCACAATCAGATTTTTTTCTTCTCTTATACTTATTTATTTTCTTCGACTTTCTATGATTGTACAGAAAATATAATTCATAGGAATAAATGACTAGATGCCTATCAAATATACTTTTAACAATTATGTTGATTTTCCTTCTATTTAGTAAATGTAGATATTTCACCTGTGGATTAATATAAATATCTTTAATTCAACTTTTTTTTTTTTTTTTTATTTTCTTCACTATTTTATTATTATTATTATTATTATTTATTTTTATTATTTTTAAGTATTTCAATTTCTTGATGGGAATCATACAAATATTAGCAAATATTTCTCCTTAAACTACAATAGAATCTTTTCATTTTCTGTTTATGAATTAAAAAAATACATATGCAAATTACTCCTCCGTCTCTTTTTCTTTTGATCCTCTAGTATTTATTAATGGATATAATGATTAGTTTGTTTGCATTTAGTTTAGAAAATATGAAATCTATTAACATAATCTCCACCAAAAGCATATTGCTGCATTTTGGTGCTTACATCTTCACCAAGAAGACGCAAAGAACTCCACGAGAGGTTGCTGCATTTGAAAAAGTGGAAACTTTTACTTGAAAAACAGGAATTTTTGAAACTTTTCAGGGTTGGGAGAAGCTGTGATTTGCTTTTTAGAAAAATGGTTGAAAACGTAACGGTATGTTGTTTGTTATTGTAAATTTTCTTATGTTTAGAAATTTTCATAATATTCTGAATCTGTAAATTTTCTGACAAGAAATGAATAAAGAATAAAGTAGTATAATATGTTTAAAAATTAAGTTAAAAATATTTTTTATGCAATAATATTTCATATACTTTCTTTATAGTAATTTAATTATAATTAGGTGATGAAGTAGGATAAAAATTATGAAAATTGAAAGGTGGTAGCATTTGGATTTACGACTGTCAAGGTCTTCATTCACTTTTTCTTTAAGACATATTCAAGTTTCTTCCGCCTTTTGATTTCAACATAAAAAACCAAATATTTTGAATACATTGCTGTTGAAGAGATAAGGAGACTTGGCCTGGAAGAAACCAAAAGCTTTTTTAATTACATTGGCTGTCCATTACATTGCGCACTCGATCAACACTAAACCCATTTTGCTCTAACTCAGGGAGACAAAGTTTCATATATTTTGCTTGATTCTATATCTATATATCACTATTATTATAACTGAAAGCTGAGATATCAAATTGAAGTAAAACCAACCTGACAGGGAAAACTTACTAATCTATTTGAAATGTGAATTTTCATTCTAAGTATAAATACTTGTAGTGTAATTCAATTTCAATGCAGAACTGCATCTTCTGCTATGGTAGTTTCTTTGTCAACAATCAATTAATTTGCCAAAATACAACACAGACTACTGACCTACAGATTAACACAGACTGAGACTACATGTACATGTATGATTTAGACCATCTAAAAGATTTTCCTTCAAAATAAACCCTTTTGGTCAAGGAGAAAGCTGTCGGTGAGTATTGCCAGCCTCAATAATACTTCTTTCCCATTCGAATATGCTGGAAATCTCAAAATCTAGACATGACGAAGCTTGGAAATCAGATGGTTTCTTCCCCAGAACATTTGAGATGATCATCAGAAGAGTTTGACAAGCATGGAGTTCATCCATTTTCTGAAGGCTGGTATGTTCAGATGAAAGGTCCTTCCATGGTTGGTAAAATGACCTAGGAATAAAATTTGGACAAAAGGTTTAGTGATAGTCAAATGTATGGAATTCGCAGAACCAGTAAAAAGTAGCTGATAGGGACACCAAAGTCAAGTTCTTTGAAGATTGAATATCAATCCAATCTCTATATCATTTTACAATCAAACCTTTTCGAGGATTTCCTCCTAGAAAATTATAATACCAACACTTGCCATTCAAGTGACGAGTGACAAGAGTCTTCTCATAAAATGCCAAACATGAATGGAACACCAAGTTAACCCTTCAGTGACAGACCTATCTAAACCAAACTGTGACATTGCTAAAACAATAACACAAATAAAAGATAAAACGTATTACCATCTCCAAGAAGGATTTGCTTCCGGAGGGCAGCCTATCTTCAGCCACAGGGAAGCTAAGGAAGTATTCTGAACGTGTGTGCTTTTTGGTCCTGATGCAACATATACACAAAATAAATGTCAGCATAAATATACTTTCCGAGAACAACCGCAAAAACCTGAACCAACATAAGAAATTCAAATTACAAATTAAAGTATTGTTCAACCTGAGATCACAGCTAATTTTGTGAACTTAATTAATTATTAACTAGTGAGATGCACTGCAAAAATGAACACAACAAGGTCCCAGCTATCATACAATTACTGGTTTCATTCAGTCATATTACGTATGCTATGACAGGTAAATTGACAAGCATCTATTAGTTAAAGTCACATACCATCACATCCAATGAAATCAGACAGGCTTAGGACAGAGAGTGCAGATACAACTGATGGGAGTATTTTGCTGCAATGCATGCCAAGATTTTGTTGGAGATAAAAGATTGTGGAAGCTAATATCTCTTCGCACTCAATTTTACTTGTGTTTATTACTTCACATCCTTTTTCAACAGCCTGTAATAAAGGCAACAAACTACCGTGTGATCTTTTTGAACTGGAGTTTGAATTATCATGTTTAGCAGAAAGCTTTCCATGTATCACAGAAGCAACAAGCCAACGAAGAAGCTTTGATGTCAAACACTCCTCCATGGATGCATTCTCAGAAACTACGGAAAGGACATGCAGTTCTCCCAGCTGATTTACTAAACTGTTATCAGAATTAAAGGCGGTAGAAGCAGCCCATGTAATGAAACGTGAAAGTCTTTCTGGATTCTGCAGAACACATCAAGAAAAATGTCATTTTTCATCCATGGGGTTAGTAAACAGATGCAACAGAAATTGTGCTATAGAAAGAATGATATATACCAAATGGAAGATGTCAACCACGGGGGTGCTCATGAGAATGGCTTTCAATCCAAGCTCAGCATTTGGACATTGTTCAGCAGAATGAGGCTCATTAACTGCTTCATACATTTGAAGTAATCTCTCCAGTGACAGAGAGAAATGTGGCTGATACATTTTTCTTTTCTGTGATATCTTTAGAGTTGATATTAGTATCTCCATCACCGAACCAGCCAATGAAGAATTTTCCCTTATCAAATTTACACCATCGACCAGGAGTTTGTAGAGATGAGATGTGAGTTCCATTAGCTGCTCAAAGGCATGTTTTTGCAACCACTCAAAAACATTTCTGGATGAAATAACAACATTGACAACCTGGAAAGACACAATAGAGAGAGAAGTCAAGCAAACAATGGGTAACTGACAATTCCTGTGTAGAGATCAATTGCATGAAATCTAATAGTAGGAGGAAAAAATGGTGCAGCCAAATAAATCTGATGTTCCTTTAATGTTGATTCTTATTGAAATATATTAATTGCCTAGTGTTAAGAAGTTGAAATGTTTCCAGAACACCTTCTTTGGCATGACTACAGATACAGAAAACATAATCTGTTATAGGCCGTTCATACAAGCACTTAAACAGCCGAATACAACATAATCTGTTTACATCACTTTATGTAGTAAGAAATTTTTATTTTTATTGTCAATTCGAGTCACAGTATTCGATTCTAACAAAAAAGACAAACATGCAGGTAGCTAGAGAACCAAAGACATGGATCAAACCAAGCAAGAAAAGCTTAAATGGTACAAAGAAACTACCTCTACAACCCCAATCAACTGAGTTAAGAAAAACTTTTTCCCATCTCCATGTAGTACCATAGGGCCAGATGGGAGAAGAGATGATAACCAGGAAAGTAGGCCACAATGTTCAACTAAATAACAAGCCAACTTGTGCAATTTTACCGACTTCTTGACTATCTGCAAAGCAAAGACGGAACAGTAGCACTATGAGAATTACTAACTCCAGTCAGCGCTAAAACCACAAATCTAAGTACCCTACAATGTAAGAGAGAAATGATACAGATTCAGATCAACCAAATTAAATTGAGATTATAGAAGTTCATAGAAAGAAAGCTCTGAAATACCAGAAGAATTAGTCGCTTTGACTCATAGTCAGACAGTGAAGATGAATAGAAACTCAGCAGAATCTCAAATACAGAGTTCCTAATGTATATATGAGCATCATCATCTAAATTCAGGCCTGCATATGCTAGGCGAAGTATCCACAATCTCTCTGTTCTAAAATTAATAGAACTACTGGAGAAACAGTCATGAAATAATGGGATTGACTGCAGAGCAAATGAAATGTAAAATTAGCATGAGTCATTGTAAAAGGAAAGCAACATAAAAAAAGATAATGAAGCAAATCAATAATAATGAAATGGATATACCTTCATATTTGCCCTTGAAGATCGCATAAAAAATTTACTTATCATTGTGTATTGATCATGTGAAGGATCCAAGAGTAAGAGAGATGTCTCAGCAGCAAAAATAGCTATCACAGAGGGGATTCTTTGCCAAGGCTCTTCGATCCCATTTTGCACATATGTTAACAGAAGGCGAAGTCGCATTACATCCTTTTTCTTTTGACACATCTGTAAATTATAGTTTAAACCTCATTAACAAACAACCTAATGAAAGTACAATGAAAAACAGAAGTGATTTCAATGAAAGGTCTGGCTTTTCAGGGAAAGGAAACAAATACAGAAAATTTTGACCAAGCAGAGAGATATCAATCCCAGTGGTATAGCAGTTGTCAGTACAAAAGCAGAATAGCATAAGAACTGGTAGAGGAAAATGCAATTGGAAAATATAATAAATTTGAATAAATAAGTAAAACATAAAAGATTACTTCCAATTGAGGCGCTGATATGATTTGTATCTCAAGCAATATAGAGCTATAAATTATAATGCATAATAAAAGCAAACCTACACATTATTTCATGTAAACCCGTAACTTATAACCAATGAGTTATATTCATAGGTTTGCAACAAAAATAAAGAAACCTGTTAGGATCATCATGATTAACAGCACAAATATCAAGAATTTTGGACCAATGTGCCTACAGGCTCACAAAACTTAATGCAGAGAATTTTGTAGTATCCAACATTCAAAGGCACTCGTACAATATTACCTCCAGTGCATCCTTGAATCTTCCAAGAGTTTCATAGCCCAACTTTCTCATCTCAACATCAGGAGAAGCCAAACTAACAAATGCAATAGCAAGCAAGCCTAGACCAGCAAACTCCACAGGCTCTATGTAACCCACAGATAAGCTATAAATTGAGAAGCGCAAGATGAAAACAGGATCATATCGCTCTACATCCTCAAGATTTGGAGAATTTTTCTGATAGAAATCAAATAAACAATTCAACTAAGTCAACAGTTCTACCAGACTAACAATCGAGATAACTAGAAAGTCTTAAGCTTACAAATCAGGACTAAACGTAGAAAAGACATACCTCACACTTATTTTTTATATCATCTGTTTGAACCTTGAATGAGGAGGGCAGAGGTCCAACACATCTATCGTAAGGAAAATATAACACTGTCATTGCACATGTTTTGGGATCAATTGGAAGGTTTTCTCTGAATAGATTTCTTAGTTGTTCTTTTACAACTTCAGTATGGCTCATGTTATTAGATGATGTATGCTGCTCCAGATCCAATTCTTTTCTTATTTTCAAAGTAGCACCTCCCCACAGGTTATCAAATTGAGTGATTTCATTCTCTGTTTTGTCAATAAGCTCAATCTCATGCATTAGACTGTATATCTCCAAGTCAACATCGCTGAGTGTGGCACTATAAGAAGACAAAAGCAACAAATACAATTCTCTAAGATTTATACCACAATCCCCTTCAAACTCAGAACCACGTAGATATGCACGGCCTGGAAAAACAATTCTGAGTAATTTGAGAATTTCTAGTTGCTTTATACATGATGCAGTTGTTTCTGCCTGGTGTTCGCCACCAACATTATTTGTATTAGAATGTGGAATAACAAGCCACCTCAAAATGCTAGTCATAGGCCTCAAAAGTACACCTGTCCCTGTTTTGGACGATATTCTGACCGACTGAATAGCAGGGGCAAACTGAGAATGAGCAAGCAGCAACTGCAGATATAGAAGAGAGGAAAATTTCTCCCCTGAAAGTAAATGTAAAATGCTTCGAAGTGTTTGCAGTGTTATTGGATCCTCAAACCTATAGAGCAGACATGATCTGATCAGTTGTTCTAGGAAGGAAATAGATTGCAACTGGATAAGATTGTCAAGCATCCTTTCTGTTAGTTCAAAAATATTTCTCAACAGATAAGCTTCCAAAAACTTATACAACCTCAAAGAACTACTTCTCATTTTTTGTCGGGGACCATCAGATTTTGAAGGTATTTTCTTAATCACCCATTGCCAAGTACCCACTATTAGATTCATCAATTGCATTCTAGATGGGTAAAGTTCATCAGATCCCAACTCCAATGGAACCACCTTCGAGTCAGAAGTTGCTTCCGTTGAAAAAGACTCTACATCACTATCTTCTGGAAACAATAACATCCTGCACAAAGATATCTTGGCAACAACCTTATTTAAAAGGTTTAGCCACTGATTAACCGAGTAGAATTTCATTTCAGTAACATCACAATCCAATAGTTCGTCATTTGTGCCAGTAGATGAGCAGATGGAATTAAAAAGTTTTACTAACTTCTTTGTTTTCAAAGACTTCCCACCCAAGGCAAAGTGACACTGTAACATAACAACTGCTTTCCCCAGAAGACTACCCTGAACAAGATTGAGAAGCTCTTCATTAGATGATGGAATGAACTCACCAAACTCTTCCTGAAACATGTACCCAGATACATAGCTTCTCCAATGTTGGAAACCATTAAACAAAATCCTCGAATAAAATGAAGGAATGTTTGTAAAATGTTCCCAATACTCCTTTCCAAATGTCAAGAACATCGAATTCATGTAAGATAAAGCAGCAGGAAGAAGCATTAATAAGTCCTCATCTGAAAGAGTATACCTTCCATTTGCCATTTGATTCCTCTTGGAAAATGTATCTGCATTCACTGTACCTAAAAGAAATTTCCCAAATCCAGACAGATGCATAGGGCACATCTTAACAAGAAGAGAAATAAGTTTAGCCTTAGTCATGTTTGTCTTCTCCATGCAGTGAGAAAAAATTTCAACAGGAGTCCTGACAGCCACCCTTGCCATCACACAGCTTAATGGATGAACATTATGCTGCTGCATACATAGCTGCCGATATGTGGCATGAACAGCTTTCAGCAAACAATTATCCATGAAATCATAACCAAAAGTTGTGGCAAATTTACATATGTCAAAATATACTTCCTCAACGAGGTTAACATCAAAAGCCTTCTCTTTAGTATTCCAAAGCAAATCAAATGGAACTCTCTTCAAGTCTGTTTGCTGTAAATAAGCGGATACTGCTTCAAAAGCATCTCCGGCGATGCAAAAGGCAACGAATATAGCAGACAAATAGCTAGATTGGCATGAAGGCAGTTTCTTGATATCAACTCTAGTAAACATCCAGTGGACCAATTCAAGAAGTTCAAAAGGGGAAATAGACCTTATAAGCATCTGTAAAGAGTAAAATCCTGGAAGAAGGTTTGACACATCTTCACTACCAATGCACAGCTGAAATTGTTTTCTGATATCCGAAAGGAACCTCCGCATCAAGGCATCAAATGCCTTCACAAGTGACTTGCTTTTATCATTTTCCTCTTTAAGTATCAAAAGTTCACCAGTTAACAAGTACTCTAATGTTGTCTTTAGAATATCAAGGATATCATTATCTATTCTATGAACTCTTTGCTGACATAATCTCAGAAAAGCCTCCAAACTCAGCCCTAAGTTTTCATTTGTCAATTCCCCATTGCAGGTTGAAGGACCGGACAACGAAGTTAACACTGCTGGATGGCAGAGCACAATTTTCACAGCCTCTTGAGTAATCTGCTCCGGAAAATAATATGCTTTCTTTGTTGAAATATGAGAATTTAGCTTCAAAAACAAATGATTTACCAGACTCAAACAGATTTTTGAAAGTGGTTGGAGTCTTGGTTCAGGTTTAATGTGATGCAATGACTGTATCTGATAGTGCCAGAACAGAATAAGGCGCAGAGAGGGAATAAGGGACTCACTACTCCACTCAGACAGCTTAGCCAAAAGCAAGTCTTCAATGTTTGAGGACTCTGATAAATAAGTACTGTCAACAAGCATGATTGCAGGAAATAACACATGGAAAGGAGTCTCCTTCAGGAGAAAACTAAAAGCTCTAGCAGCAGACTCAGTTGCATCAAGGTCACCATCGACCAACATCTCTTCAGCAGAAAAAGCATGAGCATGATTTCCAGAAGCATCATTTTCTTTTTCACTATGCATCGTAGAAACAGTCTTCTCCAGACCAGAAAAGAAAATTTCAGGCCATAATTTATAAACTCTAGCTAGAAGGCTTTGTTCAAGAAAGATAACTGAAGACAATAGAGAGAATGGAACTCCAAGAAGCCCTTGAGAAAGGGTCACAACTGATGGAAAATTTTCCAATATTCCATCCAGTGTAGTACACAACATTGCTGAAGAAAAGGCTTGAACAATTCCAAGCTGTATTCCCTCATTACTCAAAAGCATTTTCGTTTCACTGACTGTATTTGAAAAAGAACTATCAGCAAGTGTAGGTGTTTCTTCAATGCCAAACATGCAATGAGTATCTGCACATGATAAACTCCTTGAGAACATTAATAACTTCCTCAGCGGTCTCCACTCACATAAAACATCCCCAGAAATATCAGCCACAGAAAAATGACCCTCAAGTCCTTCGGACAGAACCGATGCTATCAGAGTAGATAAAGGCACCACATCTACCTGCGCATATTCAGTTATCTTATTATATTATGTACGAGCAAAGAGCCTGTTATGACAATTTAAACTACAGATTTCTACCTGAGTTTGCAGGACATATTTTAATGTATTGCACACATATAATGATATTATTGACTTCTCCGGCAATGAGAAAGTTCCAGATTCAGAACTGAGTAATCTGAGACACTTCTGCAGGACACATATGATAAGGGAGCTGAAATCAGGTGATACATCTGTTAAAGGACAGAGAAACAATTAGGCAAGCCACCACCATCATTTATCATGAATTTTGTCAGGCTGTCAATATTATTATCAATTGTTATCCAAAAGGGGAACTATATAATTATTCATCATAGCTGCAAATAAACTCTGTCAAGAAGAAAAATGATTAGGAATCAAAAAAAAATACAATGCTCATACTTTAACCACTTTCATGCCACTGAACTCTTGAATGCATGGACATGGCTCGAACTACATTGCTCTAACAATTATTTATGAAGAAGTATATTAAATGAAGTTGTCTGAAGTCCAGCGAGCCACGCCATTTATCAGCCCCTTTCAAAATTTATAAGGGCAATATAAGAATTTAACAGGCATAAGTCAATACGGTGAACAAACATTTCATAGCAGCCAAAGAAAAGTTCCATACCAACATAATTTTTAAGTATATAGCAAATGAGAGAGAAACCACAAATTTAAAACATGTGTAGTAATTTCCCAACGTAGCCATATTGGTAAAACTATGAAATGTGAACCAACCAAAAAAAAAAAAACATATCAATTACCTTTGCTTCCTCCCATTTGACTAGTTTGTTGCTCAACCATAGCCCAATACTTGAATATATTATTCCCAACAGTGGACACAGCATCACATAAGAAAGAAATAACAACCCGACACAAGCTCTGCAGCACTTCTACCCCAGAATCTTCAACACACAATTTATTTCTATTGTAACCAGGTATAAAAAGGAACCATGCATCAATTTCACATAGGTTTCGGTCAAATGCACCAGTGCTTGACATAGCTGCTTTAGCCAGCTTATAAGCTTGATCCCTTATCTTACAGAGAGGCGAAAACACTAGTAAATTAATAAGTGGCGGCAGATGTTTGTACATTTGTGGAGGTGTTTTAATAGGGATTCCTTCCCTTGCGGACCCCCTGATATATTCAATTAGAAGAGAAAGTAGAGAGCTCTGCAAATCAGCTGGCAATGCTAAAGGATCATTGAGAAGATTCACAAAAAAATCAAAAGATCCCTCCAATATGGCAGGCACTGTCCGCTGCAGAAGTTGATAAAATAAATTAATTTGTGTCTAAAAGAGTTTGTAATTTACTAACAATTTAAACATAGGCAAGTTGGCAACAAAGTTAATGGAAATGGTAAATTACTCCAAGCAGCACATAAACAATATACACTTAAAATACTTTACAGGTTTCCACAATAGATAGATTGACAGTTTAAGAATAATATCACAACACCAAAAAGAAAAAAGAACAAAAATTCATCAGAGAAACAACAAAGCAAAAGTATAGATCAGAAAAAGTAATAATTTAATAAACCGTACCATAAAATGAGAACAAAAGAGTTAGCAATTTAGATGCATACCAGACTACCTTAAACTGAACTCTAGCAACATGTAAATCAACATAAGCAACAAGGATGGACTGGACCAAATTCTAGAGATGATTGAAAACTGAATAAATGATAAGAGTGCTCAATCTCGGTAAATTTATTAACAAAAAGATTTAAACAATAGCAATACTGTATAAGTATAGAAGCAGATACAACCAGGCCAAAGATTGTATTATTATTATGCCCATTCACAAGGTTCCTAATGTAAATAGATTGTAGAATTGAACATTTAAAAAGACAACTAAAATCTACTAGTATCTTCGAATCTCAATATCATACATTGTGCCAATAAGTTATTCGAAAGTCAATGTTTCAAAAATCAGACCAGAGCTGTCAATAGCTCTTGAACTAGCAACTGGACCATGTAAAGCTAACAATGAATAAACTAAACAGAAAACCTGAAAGTTTCCACCCTCATGATAATAGGTATACTTGATGGCAAGTCTATTTAAGAAAGATTCAGGGTCAAAACTTACAATATATATTCTGAGAGCATCGAGAAGCTTAGAATGAAAGTAAATATCAGCATCCTTTAAAGTGTCAAGAGGCCCAGATAATAAGTTTGAGCCCCAAATTTCAGATATTGCATTCATAAAATCCTTCCCAGAGTCCATTTGATCAACTGTAAGTGCATCCAAGACATCTTCACTGTCTTTTGGCAGAACTTGAGGGGAAGAATCTATCCCACCAATGATAATATCAGTATTCTCATCAGCACCATCCATCTTCAACTTCTTTTCACGATTTTTTAAGAGGTTTGTTGACTCTGCTTTTCTCTTCCTACTTGAATCACGAGTCTTACTTTGGCTACTATGGATTGAAAAAAGACTCAATAGAACTTGAGGATCAGGGAAAGAATTCCGGACTTCATTCTGAATCTCTCGTTTAAGAGATGTCCAACTTTGCATCATCAGATTGTTGGAACAAGAATTACTATCTAAAGCACTAATGAGTGCATCTAACAGCTTTAGTTCCTCCAAAAGAAGCCTCAAAGTTCCATGCTTCACAAGAAAGTCGCTGTGAAGCAACCCTTTATTGATTACTGATCGGCTGAATGGACGAGGATGTACACAATTCAAGATACTCTTCACATCAGCATCATCAGAGGAAGGCAGATCATTTGAACAGTCAAGGAAATTAAAAGAAAGGCCTGTACGCACCGAGGAAACCAAGTTTGCTGCAAGACAAATATTAGCAAACCTGCGAGCATTTCAGTCACCACATACATAAACAAAAACAAGGGAAACAGTGACAACAGAACAACATATAAGCAGCTAACCAGGAAGGAGATGCATGATCTTCAAGGTTGTAAGGAAACTCATCCAAGTAAGCTGACCCAAGGGCAGGCCTCCCCCGAAGAATTTCCATAAGCAAGTCACTATGATAGCCGATCTCTGTAGCTTTAAGCTTCTTCATAAGGCCTAATAATCTCTTTGGATTACCCCTTAATGGATTTGGATGTCTCTTCAAGTCCGGCATTAAGCCATTGCAAGGATCAGTACAAACCATAACAAGAACATGGTGGGCCAGCTGAGCAGCAGTCCCACCACTTTCCCTTGCAGAGACGCTGACTAATTGCTCCAGAGTAACACTCCCAAAAAGAACGCTCCGCAAACCTGGTGGCACCAGTGACTCTTCTGTCAAAACTCTATCCCGTAATGTAGATAACACATATAAAACAGTCTCATCTTCATCATTCCCAAGCCCACGAAGCACTCCAGAGTACATTTGTTTCTGCTGCAGCACCCACCTCAACAACCCTGGTTTCCCCACTTCCAAAAATGACATTGCAAAACTAACAAATGATTTCCTAGTAGTATGCTTCCTTTTCTGGTCTACCCCCCTCAATTTATACTCTGCAAGCTTTGAAAAAACCTGAAGCTTAAAATCAAAACTTTTTGCTACCTCAGAAGCCAACACTGAACCACGTCTCACAATTGAAGCCATCAACAAAAGCACAGCTTTTTGCCTCTTCCCATCTTTACTATTCAGTTCCTTATATAAATCCCCCATCTTTTCCTCAAGAATCATGCGCGCAAACTTATCAATAACCCTACTAACAACCACTCTTTCCTTATCATTAGGTGCATACATCCCTTCTGGATGACTGAGAATGGCAGAAATCAAAGACAGCACATAAGACAAACCAGGTTTCCCTTGCCGAACCTTCCAAGCTCCCATAAGCTCTGAGAATTTATTTGAAGACTGCACATATAACCGGAGTAGTTCACCACCAGCATCACCTTTAAGTAATTTAATAAACTCTTTTGTAGAGTCAGAACATAACTTAATTTCCAATGAATTAACTTTATGCAATAATTCTTTAAGCTTCGCTTCATAATTCGTCTTGAAAACAAGTTTCGGCGTCTCTTCTTCCAACTCACTCCCATCCTCGTCATCTACATACAACATTATAAACAAACTTTCAAGTCAAGTACAACAAAAAAATTAAAAATAAAAATAAAACGAATGACAAACTAGCTCCACTACTTAGGGAAAAAGGGAAAGTATATATAAATATATAATAACTTTATCATACATAAGCTTTTAAGCAAATTAAAAGCTGTTCTTCAGAGTTGATATGAATCATTGAAGCGTTGAAAGCTATTAGACTTCGAAAGATGATGTTTTGAATGAAAGTGAACATACAAGAAGAGAGAAAGAGAAGAGAATAGAAGAAAGAGAAAGAGAAAGAGAAAGGACCTCGCTCAGTGGATAGTGGAATAAGCTCTTCCATTGCAATAGACAACCAGCTGGTGACGGAGGTAAGCTCAACGGAGATCCGCGGTGGCAGTGATGGCGGCGGGTGGCGGTCTTTGGAGTGTATGAATTGGAGAAGGGATTTGACGGTTTAACTGTGCAGGGTTCTCAGTTCACAATATGTTAATGGGCTATTTTCATTCTAGTCCCTGATATTTTTGAAAAGTTAACTTTTCTCATACTTCTGAATTTTTTTTCAAATCTTCGGCTCTACTAAATACACCCCAAAAGAAATTGAAAATAAAACAGAGACCCCACAGTCCCAAAACTAAATGGGCCCAAACAAAGCCCTATAACAAAAATCCACCCTATCAACAACACACATCCCATAACGTCGTTCCACGTGTCCCCCAATCTATTCCACTATAAAACCCCACCAAGAAACCTTTCTCTGTCTCTCGAACCATAACCCTCTGTTCTAGGGTTCGTTTTCCTCCGGATCTGATAATAAATTCCATCCCGATTTTACCCCTTCTCTCTTTCAACTATGATGCAACAACCGCCTGTCCCGTCGCAGGTTGCGCAACAGCAGCCGACTTCTGATCAGAATAGCCAGTACCAACAACAGCAGTGGATGACGTATCAGCAGCAGCCGCCTGTCCCGCCACCGGCAGGATGGACGCCGCCGCCTGTCCCGCCACCGACTAATCAACAGTCTCAGCCTTACGCTGTTGCGCCTGATACCACCTCAGACGGCATCCGGTCGCTGTGGATCGGAGACTTGCAACCGTGGATGGATGAGAATTATCTCATCGGAATTTTTGCTCATACTAGCGAGGTAGTTTTTCTGATTTGGTGTTTTTTTTTCTTTTTAGGTATGTAAGCGGCAATAGCTGACGTTCTTTTTACTACTGCGACAATAGCTGATGTTATCTTTATTACTGTTTGGGGCCTTTTTCTGACTTGGATAGAATTATACTTCAAAAGTTCTTTTTGTCGTTGCTAGGATTTTAATTTTGTTTAACAGATAAATTTTGTCTTTTGTATTGTTTCTTGTCTCGTTCGATTGCAGCTGGGAGAAGAGATAGTTGTGCTTATGAACCTAGAATTTAGATGTTGGATTACTAGTATGTTAGATAGTCATTTGATTTTATGTGCATATATGGGTTTAGTTGATTGCTTGGTTATTATGGTAATGTAGCTTATGTCATAATAATCCTATAAGAAGTTTGAAGAGAGAGCACGTATGAGCTTTTTGGTCCTTTGTGGATAAGATTTATGAATGAATGGTTCCTTTGAACGGATTTTTGCTAGAGAAAGAAGATGCCAGATTATCTAATTGATTTTAGTAGTTGGATATCCTGATGGTCTCTGTGCTTCGAAGTTATACAGCAAAAGATTTGGGATCTGATTTCATGATATTTATTCTTTTATGTATCTTTGTAGTGTCCAGAATTTATAATGAGGGTCTTCTTGATTGCAGGTGCTTTCTGCAAAGGTTATCCGCAACAAGCAAACAAATCTTCCCGAGGGTTATGGTTTTATTGAGTTTGTGAGTCATGCTGCTGCAGAGAGGGTTTTGCAGAACTATAATGGTGTACCTATGCCAAATACAGAGCAGAATTTCAGATTGAATTGGGCCACTTATGGTGCTGGTGAGAGGCGTCCAGATGAAGGTCCCGATTACACTATTTTTGTTGGGGATTTGGCTGGTGATGTTACTGACTATGTGCTTCAAGAAACATTCAGAGTTGCCTATTCATCTGTGAAGGGTGCTAAAGTTGTTACTGACAGGACCACTGGTCGCTCTAAAGGTTATGGGTTTGTGAGGTTTGCAGATGAGGGTGAACAGATACGGGCCATGACTGAAATGAATGGTGTGCCTTGTTCTACGAGGCCCATGAGGATTGGCCCGGCTGCTACCAAAAAACCTGTCGGTGGTCAAGGCCAACAGTATCAGAAAGGTATGTCTAACAGCAGTCCTCTGATCAGGTCTTAGCTACAATTTCTGTTGGAAATATGTATGACTTTACCATGATCTGTTTACTTGCTGCTTGTCTATAGTCTGTCTGTATGATGTGATGCAATTTTAAGATGTTTAGGCGTAGTAAGTTGTTTTCCCATGACTATGCTGAGGTGAAGTGTCTACATACTTCAAGATATGCAGAATTACAAAGTCATTACCTTCCAATAGTTTCCTTTCTAAACTTCGGCACATTTAATTTAATTGAAAGGTACAAAAACTTATATAAAACTCATGTTGTCTTAAAGCAGGACACCAAGAGGCTCTCATTTTGGGGGGCCTGGAACTGATTTCGGGTGAAATGATTCCACTTAAATGCGTGGCCTCATTTTAGGTCAGTTATTTTGTTTACGGCACAAGCTTATTCACTTTCTTGTGGCATTTATTGTGCTACATTCGTGAATTACTTTACCAGTTCCTTTCATATGAAGGTTACCAGTTATATTCCATTTCCCACACCAGTGCTTTTCATTTCCTTAGTTTAATTATCGCCTATCCAGAAGATTCATTGTTTATTTCTTCATAGACCATTTTTCTTCTTGTACGTTTAGCTTGTCTAACTCTTTTCCAGCTGTAAGCCTTTTAAATTTTATTAGAGTTTGGATAGCACTAGGCTTCAAGCATTGAATACTTTTAGCTCAGAGCAAATTGAGCAAGACTGTTCTGTCGTCGTCATAGATAGGTCTTCTGTGTTTTGCTTCTGACTTGTTACTTGTCAGTTCTTTTATCTACAATTATCATACTGAGGTGGTTGGATGACAGTACAGTGTTGTATTTTTTTTGTTCCCGTCTTCTCTTGCTGGACTTGTGTCTGTTTCTGCATTTTACTCATCTATTTTCAATTTGGATAGATAAATACTTATACTGGACGAAGATGAATATCAAAGACTATTTCATAAATCGTGTGTAAATTTTGTGTGTTTGCTTGTTAAGTATCCTCTGATATGTGGCTAGACCAAAGTACTTAATTTTGTAATTTAATTTCTTTTTGCTAGAGTTTTCATTCTTTCAACTGGGTGAATGCTTAGTAATTTTATATTGTTTAATTCGTTGATTGTGCTTTAATCTCGGTAGGATGATTAATATATGTTATAACATATTGTTATCATATGTTCAGTAAACTTGTCTCTTTCTGTATTCTTCATATGTACTTTGTGTTGCAAGTTGGTTGAATTGCAGTCATAGCTCTTGTAAAATATGACCACACGGCACAGTGTCATTTCTTTAGTATGGACAATGGACCTGTCTGCCTGTTTGATCAGGCATTTAAACCTGATGCCAATTAAGTACTTAGCTTTTATGTTCCTTACATATATTTGTGATGTGCAGCTACATATCAGAATACACAAGGAAGCCAAGGGGAGAATGATCCAAATAATACAACAGTGCGTAGCTAGTTTTATCTTTTGAGAGTAATTGTTTCTGTCCTTGCCTAAATTATTTGTCACTCTTTTCATATGCAGATTTTTGTCGGAGGTTTGGATCCTAGTGTTACTGATGATGTTTTGAAACAAGTGTTTGGTCAATACGGCGAGCTAGTTCATGTGAAGATACCAGTCGGCAAGCGCTGTGGGTTTGTTCAATTTGCTAACAGGTAAGTCTTTGGCAGTAATATGTATTTTGTAATTTTATTTTCTTTTTTCATAGTCTGATTTTGGTATGGTCCCTTGCACGGTGCACTTTAGAAATGCTGCGGAGCAAGCATTATCAATTTTGAATGGGACACAATTAGGAGGGCAGAGTATTAGATTGTCATGGGGTCGCAGCCCCTCTAACAAACAGGTTGTCTATTGTCACCTTGTCTTTTAATCTATCTTCTGCATGTTTTGAATATGACAAGTATATACTAATACTTGCCATATTTCTGGAATAAATTGATTCAGCCGGACCAGGCTCAGTGGAACGGGGGTGGTTATTATGGATATCCCCAAGGTTACGAGGCATATGGATATGCACCTCCTGCCCAAGACCCAAACATGTACTATGGAGGCTATCCAGGTTATGGAAATTATCAGCAACCCGGAGCTTACCAACAACCCCAGCAGGTCAGCTAATCCTCATGGTTTGTTTTTGTTATAGTCATAAACAGTCTTAATTCTAAGCCCTTGTTTGTTTCTTCCAAATCTGTTAGCACTCACTATATTTTATAACTAGAATAGGAGCTAATATGGCCTCAAGTATATCTAGTCTCGGCTGTTCTAGTGTTGGCAATTATATTAATTTGTTTTCTTATACTGTAAACTGACCTGTTTGTTTGTTTCCCTCTATATGCAGTGACCTATACATGTACCCTGAGTCGCTGCTGATGCTGCTGATTCGTCGAAAGCTGATCTGTACAAGAAGTTAGAATGCAGCTTGATATATTGGGGTTTAACTTATTGTGCTGTTTGGCATTAGGGTTCATTATGAATTCTCTCCCTCTCTCTTGTCTCTTCACCCTCCATCCCATCATTGGGACTAAGTTTGACTATCCTTTTAGTTTGTTGAATTGTTATGTGAGCTTCCTATATTTGGACAAATGGTTGTAGACACCCAACGTAATTACATAATTTTATGATTGTGTTCTTTGATCTTTGTCTTTTACTCATTTGTCCTAATTTGTTAATGTTGTCATATTTATCTGTTTTGTTGCATCCTCTAGAACCAACTACAAGTAGCAATTCAATACACAATTCAGACTGGTTCCAATATCAGCTTTAGCTGCCTTGATTGTAGTGGGTAACATTCGTACAATAAAAATCTAGTAGTTATATTTATACAATCATCTCTTACATCATTATTCTCACATAATTTTGAAAAGCTGAGTGCAGAGACAAGTACCAAAATCAACACTATTACAACAAAACTGAGTACAGAGAGAAGTACCAAAATAAATCGTATTACAGGATGCTTAAAACAGACAACACTATTACATCAAAGCTGACTTGAGAGAGTTTAGATAAAAGCAGAGAGTGAAGGAAGCTTGATCTCTCCCTTCTTATTAAGAGGAATAGTGAAGTTCCCAATAACAGGGAGGTCGATAGTAAGACCAATCTCAACTTCATAATCAATATCCCAATCAGCTCCAATGTCTTTAACCAATGTCATAAGTATATTATGTGGAACCTTCATCGGCACACTAAGTATCGTCTTGTCATTTCCCTTCAATGATCCCGGATCTCCCATCGTCCCAGAAGCAATAACTCTGCAGGACCAATCACCATAACCATCAAACCAAACCCAAAAAAACGAATTACAAAAAAAAAAATCAAGAACTCACTGGTCGGCACTTTTGAAGGTGTAGGAGATTTCACAGATCGGAAGTGAATGACTATAGGGATTGTCGACAGATACTTTGGCATCGTACTCGATGCTATCACGTCCGACATGTTGCAAATCAACGTTGTCCAAAGTCGCTTCTGGCTTCTGGATGTTGGCTACCTTCTCGGCCACGAAATCCTTCGCTTTGTCTAGCAAGTCCATTTTCTTTTGGTGATGATTTGATTGATTAGTGTTTGTTTGTTATGTTTGTTATGTTTGTTATGTTTGTGATGTGGTGATTAAATAGGATGTGTTTCGTGTTTGTTGTGTTTTGGTGTGTGAAGTGGCGAAGATGGGGTGGTGGCACGTGTCTTGAGACGTGTATGGATCTGTGGATTTTCCGTGGAAAGAGATATCAAGTGTGGTGAGATTGAGATTATTTGACTTTGAGTAGATATGTTTAAGGTTTGTCGATGACTCTGGTGCTATTCAACGCATCGATTGAATAGCGAGTACGTGGTGTCTGAATAACATGCATGATCTTCATGCGACTTTTACTGGCTTGTGTAAAAGCTGATAAGGATGGAAGTGCTTATCCAAGTAAGTGCTTCTGTTGAATAAATGGGCCTTAACTGTTGTATAGATTCTCTGATTTGATAAAGCCCATTAGAATTGGATCAACAAAAGTCCAAAATTTAAAAAATAATGGAGATGCGGGGTATCGATCCCCGTACCTCTCGCATGCTAAGCGAGCGCTCTACCATCTGAGCTACATCCCCAAGGTTGATATGTTTATTACATAGTTGATTGTTTACTATATCAGACACACCAAACCTTTACAGTTTTTACGTCATGTTTTAGTAGATGAGATACCATATATCCAATCCAAAGGTTGAGAATGTTGCATTTTGATTATTCAATGAAAGTGGCTTTTGCAGGAATTCTTTTGTTATTGAATTCCTTATTCTACTTCACAATATGAATGAGAGTAATAATGAATGTCTATAATCTATATAATGACTAATATCTACCTCTACAAAATGTACAATCTGAGTGTTTTTGTATGTGCTAAATATTGAACAGGATTATCATCAGTCAGGTTCTCAGCTAAATAAGCCCTGGATTCATTTCTACTCTTCTAAGGCATCTACAAGTTACACCTATCTTCCCCTTTTCGAGCTCTTCTTTGCATAAGAGGCTGGAGAAGCTTTGACTCTTGACAAAATGTCTTCGCATTTCCTGCAATACATTGAAAGGGAATTCAATGAAGAATGAACTGAGATTAGAGATGTATTGTAGTAATGAAACATTTACCTTCTAAGATCCTCAGTCCTGCTTGTGATCTCACTCGACCATAACACTGGCTCCTCATACTTATGCCTGGAATTCTGTTCTTGGCTTTTCTCTCTTAGCCACTCCTCAGCTTTGTTGCATTCACGACGTATCTGAAACATTTAAAGCAGATAGCATGTTAGACTGATCATAACCAATTGCTTATAATTCTCATATGATCTGGGGGAATTTCGTACCAGCTCTTTTGCCTCAGTTGGGAGAGAATCAGCAGCTGTGCGGTAATCGACTATGAAATTTATCAAATTTCTTGATGCTTCCCCTCGTGCCTCTCCATCTTTATACCGAATCTCAACTGGATCGACCAACTACAGAAGAAAGATAAAAGATTCTATGAGCAAAGGCAAAGAAGGAATTGAAAAGTGATGAAGTTGGGATGATGTGAAGAAATGATAACCTTCTTAAGATCATTCAGCTTTAAGGTATATGTAGTTGCAGTTTCATCATCACCTTCATCATAAAGCCACTCTTCTGTCTGCTGTAAATTTCTAGCTATTCTCTCTCTCTCTTGTTCACTTGCAAAGCTTCGATATGTGTTGAATAGCTATTCATATACATGCACATCAACACAGATGAATAAAGCAATGAGGAACACTGAATTCATTCCATATAATTTAGTATAATAATCACTCTTGCAGTTAATATAATACAAGTCAATCAAAGCTGAATCCATGCAGTAACTCAAGATTGATTACAATTTGATTGATACTTTCTAGTCATTTTGCAACATGGTATATGTTAAAATAGCAGTTAACCGGATCAGAGGCACAAAAAACACATTGTCATGTAACCCATTAATTGCAAAGGCCTGATCAGCTTTGCTATACCAAGTAATACAGCATGTTAAGACACCAATAGAATCATAATATCGTTCTTTAATAAGTTGACGGACATATCTGTTTTTAACTTTTAAAATTATACCTTGTTTCGTGTATCATAAACAAATGACTCCAATGCATTTTTCTTATCTTTCGTTTGTTCCATTGCTCTATCCTGTTCAGCCAACTGAACTTCCTTCTGTTGAGCTTTGCTTAGTTCAGCTTTACTTGTTCCTCCATATACAGTCTCACTCACTGGTATCTGAACTTTCCTGCCAGCTTTGTCTTTTGCCACACCATCAACCTGTGAAAAGAAGCAGCATTGTTTTAATGTCTTTTCCAACCAAGCATTTTAACCTGACAGCAGAAAACAAAAGTAAACTATGCAAGAAACTGAAATATGGAAGGAATCAGTCGGACTTGCTTCTACTTGAAATTGAAATCATCATATTGATGAAAATGCTTCCTTGTGTCGGACCATCCAATATTACAATATCATTAACAAAGGAGATGTGAGATAAGCTAGAACTTACAGATGGATGAGATGATTTAGTATCTCCATTGTCATGTCCACCCTTATAGGAAACTTGAACACCCTCAGACTTCGTTTGTCCCATTCCTTGGTGACCATTGTCCTTTGTAGCAGAATCATCCACATGATCTATTAACTGAAACCATAATGAGATTTATACCAAAATAAACATCTAGGGGGAAAATGGTTAAAAGATTAAGATGACAGAACAAAGGAATCTCTTTACTCACTAGAGCTGACTCGATGGCAACAATTCCATGGATGTTCAATTTAACTTTGACTTTAACCTTAGCCTTTTCATTTTGGGAGGCTTCAAATGGGCCAATCTGCATAAGCAATACTTAATCAAATTCAAACCATTATGGTCTTCTAATGGAGAGATATAACAATAGACACAATACCACCACTGATCTTTTATTACATCAACTGAATAGTATAGAATCTAAACAGTTATATAGGCGTCCTCTCCTTATAATACACACTTACCATGAAGGCACTAATTTTTGAAGCTACGCCAACTGGCAACTCATCAGGAATAGCGTAGTATACTTCCAAACGGAATGAACTGCTTCGATGAAATTGAAGGACTTTTGCACTTGGAAGAGGCTGACCTTTAGGAAATACTATACATTTTGGATTTGATGCTGCAGAAGCCAGACCTTCTTCAGATGCAATCCCAATGGAGAAAGGAAGAGAATCTTGAACCTGCAAATGAAGTCACTGATTAGTTCAAACAAATATTACAATAAAGTCTTTTATGTAATAACTCCCATTGTCACCTACAATGAAAAAAAGGATATTACACAGTATATCAAAGTTTTTAGAAATCCTATAGACATGAACTGATATTACAGACACTGAAAGTTATGACTAATGAGCTTCATGAGCGGCACTCTCAAGCTGTTTGAAAACTCCATTGTGTCATTTAAGTAACATGTTCATGTTCCAGTAAACAATCTAACAGTAGAAATGATCAGTGAAAATAACAAAGAAATGATAGGTATTTAAGCATACCTCATATTCTTTGATCCGGAAAACTGGGCTGAGTACTGCACACTGGAAAGCGCATCCACGGGCCACACACTCACTGGCATTGAGTGTCCGGCTGGGTTCTCTCTTGAATACTGATTTTATCAATTTCGATATAGCAGGTATCCTAGACCCTGAACCAACAATCTCAACTGAATGAATTTTGTCGACCTGTAACCCCGCATCAGCCAAAGCTTTTTTACAAGGAACTGTAATCCTCTCTAACAAACTTGAAGCCAGCTTCTCAAACTCCTCCCTCTTAATAAAACCTTTAACATCCTTCTCATCCATCAAACACTCGATATTTAAAGGAGCCTCAGCATTTGCACTAAGAATCTTCTTCAATTTCTCACATGCAGCCCTTAATCTAATGCATGCCCTGACATTAGAATACACATTTATCTTGTACTCATCCTTGAACTGTGCAGCAAAATGACTAAACAACACTTCATCAAAGTCTCTCCCTCCCAAGCTGCTGTCAAATGCATGTGATAAAATCCTCATGCATGCAGCATCAAAAGATACAATAGATACCTGAGTATCACTATGTCCTATGTCAACAAATGCAAGATTAGTCATTCCTCTATCGGCAAAATCTGTTTTGTAAATCCCATAACCTAAAGCTGTTGCGGTACAGTCATGAATCAGTTTCAAAGGCTTCAACCCAGCTATCATTGCAGCATTCAAATACTCACGTCTCTGCAAATCCGTAAAGTATGATGGGATCCCAATCACACAATCTGTTACAGGCAATACCAAACTTTTTTCTGAAATATGCTTCAAATGAGCAAATAGCATTGCCATAATCTGAACCGGTGTAAATGTATGCATCTCACCCAAATACTTCAACTTAATCCATATGCCACCATCTGGGCTCTCACAAGATTCAAATGGTAACCTTTTTAGCTCATTTTGAACATCAGGTTCCCTAAATCTCCTACCAATCAATTTCTTCACTTGAGAAACTGTGGATTTAGGATTCATCACTGCAGAAGCAGCCCCAGCAGTCCCTACAAACCTCTGCTTCTCCCCAAAACATACAATGCCAGGAGTCTCACGATTCGACTCATCATTCAACAACACATCAACACTACGTAGCTTCACCGTAGCAATAACACAGTTCTCATTCCCAATATCAAACCCCACCATACTCATTATACCATATACACCACAGCAAACACAACACACTGCAAGCAAACAAACACCTTAAACCAAATTACCTTTCCTGGTCTTCTCTACCTCACTGGTCCCTTCACATACATCAAACAACATATACATCACTATTCATATTTCATAAAAATAACACCACAAAATAATCCATTTTCAAAAAGTATCCATTTCAACGATACCAAATTTCAATACAACAATGCATGCATTTTGCAAATTTTCAATTTTTAACTCATTATACACCAGCATAACCAAAACCCTTCAACCATTGAACTCAAAATCCCCATTTAACTCCAAAAGGTGTCAAATTTCATCAACACTTGGCACCCACCAAAACCTCCCTTGTTTTCAATATCTCCTAATATCTCATAAACCAAACAAACACAAACAAACATGGCCTAACTAAATCCAAAGCATAGAGAACAATACAAGTAGAATAAGCAACATATAGAACAGACACACAAGCGAAAATATCGATGACAATCTACACGTAAAAATAACGCAAGTTGAAAAGCTGATAAGAAAAAGACCTTACCTGGTATTGACGACAAGAAAAAAGACCAAATTTTGAATGATAGGAAGAAGAAGAAGAACATGGAATAATCTTGATATTGTAGAGAAGTGAAACCGTGGTGAAGAGACAAAATCTCTCCGAATAGACCGCTAAAGCAGATATCCTTGGATTATTACATTTCTCTAGCATTTGCAATTTTCACAAACTTAGTAGGTAGGATTTTACATTATCGATTTTTAAGGGACATGCATGAAATTTGGAGACTCATTTTCAAGCCTCTCACATCAAAATATTGAAACCAAAATTGAAGTCTTCAAACACATGACACTTAACAGTCAATCAAAACATATTATCTTTCACTATTCATAGTATATGTATATACATACAACTATACACATAATATTGTATAGCTCTCTGTATTGAATTGACCAAAAGGAATGTGTATGTATAGATAATACAACACCTAGAAGAACCTGTCTGAAACCTGTCCAGGTATGACTAAAAGTCATATTTTTGTTGCAGAATTTGGTGGGGGACTGCTTGCTACCACTATAGTCAAAATGTTCACAAAACCAATGCTTGGTGATGGTTTCTTTATTGTTTGGTGACCAAGAAAAGTACAAAACATCAAGTACTCATGGATCACAAACTCTATCTAGATAAACCATTTATTTATTTACTCTTTTGTTTGTCTTAGCTTCAAGTTCCAACTCAACTGATAGGAAAATCTTTGTCCTTGTTAGTGTTTTTTTTACCAAAAATAAACTTGAGGTTGTGGTTGTGGTTTCTCTTCTTCTGTGTTCTTTATATTTGCAGTTTCTACCTAACTAAAACGGTATGTTGAGGATTCTGTTGGTTATCATATTTTATTCAGACCCCAGTTTCTTTAAAGTTGGTCATGTTTGATTGCTGAGAGAAGTAGTTTTGACCTTGAAAAGAATTAAAATTTGATACAAAGACTTTATCTTTTTTTCATATTCTGATTGATTTTCTTCCACTTTATCAGCAGGCAAACAAGACTGTTTTTCTTTCATCTTCCACTTTCACGTTTGATTCAATCTACTAGTAGTTCTCTAACCCTTTTGTTCATTATGCAGGATCATATCTCTATTCACTGAATTCCACATTTGAAAACATGAACAGTACAGGAGGCAATTCATTTCTCAGAAACAGGAGGTTTGAGACCTTTTTCAGCACCAGCTCCAACACCCCAGATGACAAAACACCACAAAAAATTAGTGTAAACAAGACAAAAGAACTCCAAATCAAGTCTAAAGTCGAACTCAAATCCGACTACATAGAAGATGATGGATGGTTGGCTGCATTCATATCATATATAAAAATCATTACATGTTTTGCAACAATGATGCTCACAACATTCATTTGGGCACTAATTATGCTCTTACTCTTACCATGGCCTAATCAGAGAATTAGGCAAGGAAATGTCTATGGACATGTCACTGGTAGACTATTGGTAAGTTCATGATTCGATTCTTTGTCAAAATTTGATCTAATCTAAACTAAACCATGTAAATTGATTGCAGATGTGGATATTAGGCAATCCTGTACAGATAGAAGGTATGGAATACTCCAACGAAAAGGCGATATATATCTGCAATCATGCCTCTCCTATGGATGTCCTCCTCACAATGTGGTTGACTCCAACAGGAACTGTTGGCATTGCAAAGAAAGAGGTACTGTTGTTACATGAGTTTTAACTGTTTCCAGATTGATTAACTGGGTTGCATTTCATGCTACATCAAAATTTGATTTTGAACAGATTATATGGTACCCTTTATTTGGACAACTCTATGTTTTGTCTAAGAATATACGAATAGACCGGTCTAATCCTGCTGCAGCTATTCAATCAATGAAGGAGGTAATAGTGTTTTGTCTTTGTTGCATAGACGTGTGTTTGTGTTTTGGTAGATTGATTGTAGTGAAAGTTGGTCTGATATATGTGGTTGTAATGTTTCAGGCAGCTGAGGCTATTGTGACTAACAATCTATCTTTGGTCATCTTTCCTGAGGGGACCAGATCCACAGATGGTAGATTACTGCCCTTTAAAAAGGTACCTCTATGGATAACATTCTGCTCCTAACTAGAGTTATTTTCTGGCTCATGTTTTGCCTCATAAACTATTGGGCTACAATTGTCTGGTCGGATAAACTGACTTTAAGCTTTACTTTCCAAAACTGTTCTAAATAGTATTTTATGTCTATTAAGCTATTTGGATAGACTATTCCATTTCTAAAAGCTGTTTTAGATGATAACGGTCAGAAGAAGCATTTCATAAGTTCTTCCACAGGAAGTTAGAAATACTAACTAACTTCTTGAAAATGAATTTTGCTCCAGAAATCAAAACTAGAAACAATTTCAAACAAGTCTTTCATAACAACCAAAAGAACTTCTTACCTCCTAAAACAACTTCTATAGAAAGCGAGCTTGTTTGCCATTACTTCTATTCTTTGTTTCTAGCTTTGAAAAGAGAAGCATAACTATTTTCTAAAAGTTAATATTTTTAACTTTCTGTGAAAATATACTTATGTTAAGTTAGAAACTCTTCTAACAATCATTTAAAAATCATTCAGAAACAGCATCTAGAAGCTGAAAATCAAATATCAGTCTATCCAAACAAGCCCCCAGCTTCTTAAAAATGGCTTTTACTCATTTCTCACAACCAAAAATCAAAAGAAGAAGCCATCCCAAACAAGACAATACTATTGGAATGAAACAATGACATGTCACATGAACCTATTACTCTACTTAATATTTCATCATGTTAGTTTCTCCTGCATGACACTAACAAGGTTCATAACAGGGCTTTGTGCATCTGGCATTGCAATCCGGTCTACCAATTGTTCCAATAGTCCTATCAGGTACTCATCAAGCATGGCCAAAGGGCAGCTTACATGTCCGGCCGGCGCCGATAAGCGTAAAGTATCTGCCGCCGATAAGTACTAGTGACTGGACTGCTGATAAGGTGGATGACTACGTTAAATTAGTGCATGATGTATATGTAAATAACCTCCCTGAATCTCAAAGGCCTCTTTTGTAAACAAATGAAGAAGATATTACATGAAGTACTAAATAAGCAATGTTACTAGTCACTCTCACACCACAACTGATTTATTTTTCTGTTCTGCTAATCCTTCTCATGAATAACTTTTGCTTTTTAGAAAAAAAAATTTAAATATGGTCACAAAATTATTAAAACTTGTTTAATTGGGACACTAAATTATGGTTAAATTTTATTATTTTTTTCATTCATATTTTAATTTTTGTCAGTTAAATTATTTTTTTAGAACGATTAGTATATAATTCGAAATTTCAAAATAAATGCATTAATGAAAAATATATCACCAGTTGAGATTTGTTCTATTGGATCAGTAAACTACAGGATTATTGAATTAGTAGTAATTTTAATTACATCAATAGCCTTTCTGAAAGTAAAATTATAACTTTCAACTAATATGCACATTGAACAAAAATTTTAAAAATAATAAATAAATAAGTTGGTAATAAAACATATCAACGAATAATTTAGTGATCTTATAAAATAAATATCAATTTTATTATTAATAATTTTTATTTTTAATTGAGTATGAAATAGGTAAGATATTAACAGTGATAGTTTATAAATTTGAGTTTATGAATATTGTATTGAAAAAAAAGTAGGAAAATAGTGGAACTGTGAGTTAAATGTTTATTTATTATTGGGTTCTCACAGTCCCAATATGATACATATTTATAAAATATATTTCCTAATTATAAATCATCACATCATCACATAAATTATAAAATTATCTAATTATTTTTAAAATTAAAATAATACATATTTTTTTATAAAAATATATTTCGATCTTTATTTTTATCCGTACCGAAATATTTCGGTCCGCACTAATTTTGTTTAAAAAATTAGAAGCCAAATTAAATTAAGAGTTTACAATTATTCATTAATATATTTTTTTTAAATAAGAGATGTAAGGTAATTAACATTTTTTTTTCTCTAAAATATATCCTTCACATAAAAATGAAAAAAGAAATTAATTATTTTTTATTATTTGATTATAATATTTTCAATTCATTTTAAAATTCATTGTTCAAAATCTTCTCATATATTACTTTTTAATTATAAAATAAATGCAAGAAATGATATATCCACCACCAAAGTGACACATAGAATCATTTCCTTTTTAATTCTCAAATATGTGTGAACACTATAAATAATCAATCAATGTAATGAAATTGAATTAATTGTTTATATTATGCATGTCTCTCTCAGGAATTTGGTTAACACATGTACCCCTACTTACAACGTTATTATTAAAAATTCTCAATTTCAGGATTTAGTTACAAACTGTTTTATCACTTTTTTACTTTCACATTGAATTAACTATTTATAATTTTCATTGATCCTACAACTCTACAAGTGTTTCATTTCTAGATTCCCTTTGGTCTAAGTATTTATTATGTGATATTTTTTAATAGTATATTTTGTTAAATGCATTTACACTGCCACTATGTGATTTTATTGATTTAGTTGAGAATTAAATACCAACTAATTTATTATATTTGACAAAATATTTCATACTAATATTTGCCCCCACTTAATCTAATATTTATGTTACTTTCATTTGAAATGATATGGGCGAAATGTGAGACAACATTCGGTATACAATCAAGTGTGAAATGGTCAAGTCAATAAAAAATGACAAAGTTAGACAAATTGTGTAGTACATACATGAAACTATTAAAATAAAAATATATAAAATTAAATGAAACAAGTATTAATAAAGAAAGTGAATTGAAAATATTTATCAAATACGGTAGTATTTACTCATCTAGTTTATGCAGATATAGTGAGATAACTCATCAATATTTTTTTATTGTTTAATAGTAATTTAAAAAAAAAAAAAAGAAAAAAGAACAATTGATTGGTAATTTTTTAATAAAGAAATGTTTAGAGTTTGAATGAATATTCGTTAAAAAAAGTTATATTTTATATAAAAATAATATCGTTGGTAATTTTTTAAATGTTAATTTAATTAAAATATTCAATTAAAACTAATTATGAAAATGTTATTTTTTTTTTATGTAATTAAATAATTTTAACTAATTCAACTTTATTTCACCAAATATATATATATATATTAATCAATAGCTTAAATCACTAAATTAACAATAATAATTAATTTAAAATGATAAATAACCATATTAGAAGATATAATAAAATTTTAAAAATTTAGTCATAAATAATTATAAAATGATTTAAAAATTATATATTTATTATATACTAACAATTATTAAAATAAAATATACATAACTATATGATAAAAAAAATTTTTAAAAAAAAAAACACTAGAAGTTATATGAGAGATAATTAAATAATGTGAAAAAAAGTGAGATAATTAAATAATGTGAAAAAAAGTGAGATTTGGTAGGAAAAAGGAAAAAAAAATCTATTGTTTAAAATTAATAATTTAATATTTGATATACAATAGGAATTTAATTTTCTCATTCAAGTATAACATGAATATGCAAAATATAATTATAAAATAAAAAATATACCACATGTCACAAACAACCTAAAAACATGAAAATTTAAATTTTATTGAATACCCAACATAAACAATGAAAATTAATTAATACATCCTCTCTTTCTTTGTAACTTCTTAATGATATAAAACCATCAACAATTAAATTATTTATCACTTTCACCACCCAAATCCAAAAGAATCCCAATTAAAATTTTCAAAGTCAACGTGGCTAATTTCTTTTTAGTAAAAAAATACTATAAAAATTAAAATTGATGATTTTGAAAAAAAAAAATTTTAAACTTAATCAATTACAAGTGATAAGACAATTATTTATGAATAAGTGAAATGTTATTTTTCATGGTTGGCTCACATTTTATATTTCCTATTTTTTTTTTTTTTAATATTAGTACATATATGAGTATTTATACTAATCTAATCATCACGACTCCAACAATGCACATATATTTTAAAGTAGGATTTTTAAATCTAAAAAATTTTAAATATATTTTAACCTTATAAATTAAAAATGTTATAAATTTAAAATAAAAATGAAAATATAATCAATATCTCACTAACTTTATATATAATATTAAGGACTTTTTTCATATATTTAAAGTTTAAATTTTATTTATAAGCTTAATTTCAAATTCTTTTAAATATAAGATTTGTAAAGTTTGGTTTGTATTTCATAGATTGTACTTCCAATTTTACCCTCTGCTTAAAGTTTTCCAAAAATCGCTCACTCACATATATGTGATCCACGATCACATACTTTTTATATGAAATCAAAATTTGTGATTCGATAGTTATTTTATTTCTGATGTAGGTTCAAAGATGACTGAATAGATTTCAAAATTTGTGAAATCATATCAGAATGCCAGTACTAAAAATTAAAATTTTAGTAGAGGGTAAAATTGTCAGTGCGACCTATTTCTGAAAACCAAACTTTCTAAAGATTTATTTTGGTAAGAATTTGAAAATGGACTTATAAATAAAATTCAAACTTTAGATGACCTATTTTAAATAATTATTAATATTATAATTTGGTATCATGGTCTTATACGGACTTAGTTATATTTTTTGAATTAGCCTTCAAATTTTACGAAATGTCAATTTGACCTCTCAACTTTTAAATAGTAGTCAATTAAGCTCTTTTCACACATGTAAAGACTGATAAACAATAAAAAGAATTAATTTAAAAATGTCAATCTACCATTTCACATAAGTAAAAACTATTTCATTCACCCAATATTTAACCGTTGAGAGGTTAAATTGACTCTCAAATTTAAAAACTAAGTTGAAAAATATAACAAAATTAAGTTCGGATCCTAAACCCTTTTAATCAATAAATGCACATCTATATCATTTGAGTTAGGATCGGTTTATACACTCCAAGTACAAATTAGAGCTATAAATACAATCACTAAATTGTTTTGAATCACTTTTCACATCTCTACCTGAATCTAAATGTTTAGGTATCAATAATAGATTCATATATATGAATTTTATATATTTTTTTCATTAGTTTTTGAATTTAATGATGATGAAATAGTGATTTTGTTTTTCAGGTACTTATTTTGTTGCAAATGATACAATTATTGTGAAAGATTGAGGTAAAAATTCTTGAATCATAATTTTCTTTTAATTGATTTCTTGAAATTTTATTAATTGAGAAGAAGACAAATTATTATGTGTTACCATTTTTATTTTGTCACTATTTCATATTAGGTAGATTTGATATTTGACTATTTGATCTTAAAATTGCATCATTGAATATTTGAGAAAATTGCAATTAAGTTTGATATTTAAGATTTTTCTAAATTGTTATGATTTTCTTTTTTAACGTTGGGGTTACGAAGGTTGAAACTTGTAATCAAAATATTTATTTGCAATTGATGATGGATTTTTAAGCTTATTTAGTATTTTTACTTCTATTTGAAACGATTTTTAATAGACTAATTCCATTATGAGGTTTTAATCTATGCAAGTTAATTTCTTGAGTTTTCATGGAAAAGTTGATCTTCTTTAGTTGCTTTCGGATTTTCGTAGAAAAAAATATATTATATTTTAAATGAAAATGATCGGTACTCATTGATGTTGGTGGATAAAAATCTTTATATTTTTAATTAGAAATTTATTAGTAGTGAATGTTTAAAGAAAAAAATCACTTTATTTCAATGAGTATTGTTTTTCGATTGTTTATAGGTAAAAATTTTATACTTTTAATTAAAATTATTGGTAGTTGATGTTTAGGGAAATATCATTTTTTTTTAATTGTAGTTGTTTTTGGATGTTTCGCGGTAAAAATCGTTAAATTTTAAATGAAAAATATTAGTAGTAGTTGATGTTTGCGAGTAAAAATCGTTATATTTTTAATTATAAATCATCGATAGTTGATGTTTAGGGAAAAAATCATTTTATTTTAGTGCTAGTTGTTTTTCTATTTTTTGCGGGAAAAATTGTTATATTTTTAATTAGAAGTTATCGGCAGTTGATGTTTAGGAAAAAAAATATATTTTATTTTGATTGTAGTTGTTTTTGGATTTTTCGCGGGAAAAATCACTCAATTTTAAATGAGAGCCATCAGTCGTTGATGGTTGTGGGAAAAAATAGTACAGTCTTAATTAGAAATCTTTAGTAGTTGATGTTTAGGGAAAAAATCGTTATACTTTAATGGTAGTCTTTTATTTCATTACGTGGAAAAAATAGTTGTATTTTAAATAGAAGTTATCTATAGTTGACGCGGGGAAAATCGCTAAATTTTAAATGAAAGTCATCGGTCGTTGATGGTTGTAGAAAAAAATAGTATAGTTTTGATTAGAAATCTTCTTATACTTTAATGGTAGTCTTTTTTTTTTATTACACGGGAAAAATAGTTATATTTTAAATAGAAGTTATCTGTAGTTGACGCGGTAAAAACCTTTATATGTTTAATTAGAAGTTATTGATAGTTGATGTTCGCCGAAAAAAAAATTGTTATATTTTAATTAGAATTATAAAATATTATGATTCTCTATAATAGAAAATGAAAAATGTAATTAGATTTGATGTAGGGGAAAATATTGAAAATTGTTCCATTTTTGAAACTATATTTTCAAAGCGTTCTGTTTAAACTATCTTTCATTTGGAAAATATTTTTCAATTCATTTTTTTTATTTGATTTAGTAGAAAACTTGTAAATAGTAGTGAAATGCTATGTAATGCTGTTTACCAATAGTGTTTTCAAATTACTCCAATTTTCCTTCTAAATCAACATGTTATGAAATTTTCGGTTTTATCTCACTTTCTTCTTAGTTTTTAGTTCGATTCAATTAAAACAATCAGCCTAGACATAAATACAATATTTAACGTGGTTCGGCAAATTGCTTAATCCACTGAAAGATAACAATTTTACTCTGAGAAATAAGAATTACAAGTCATTCAGACAACACTCTCTCTGTACAAAATTGTTTTCTTTCTCAAAATCTCTTTTAGGCAAATAATTCCACCATGGTGAGATAACCTCAAATCAAAATCTTCTTAATGGTGAGACAACCCAATTCGAAATCTCCTTAATGGCGAGACAACCTCAATTCAAAATCTCCTTAATGGCGAGACAACCTCAACTCAAAATCTCCTTAATGGCGAGACCCCAACCTCAACTCGAAATCTCATTATGGCGAGACCCCAACCTCAATACTCAAAATCTTCTTAATGGTGAGACCCCAACCTCAACTCAAAATTTTTTTAATGGCGAGACCCAACCCCCAATGATCATTACCCTCACAAAATATACTTTCCTAATTTGTTTCTTTCCAACTAAGGAATACAATCAACCAAATTAAGAAAATCAAATCTTCCAAAATAAGGAATCAAACAATTAGGAAATAGATCCAAACTCAAAATAGGAAAACCTTCACAAAAAAAAAATAAAAAAAAATCTTGTAATTCAAGTCAATCCTACACACAACCTATAACGTTAGTGACTTTTTTTTCACTATAAATCATTTGAAACCTAATTATAAAGTGAGAGTAAACTTACCAGTAGATTCAGTCGTGAGAGTTTTGAGAAATATATTTAGTATTGTTTGGACAATATTAATATCCGACAATATTATATAGACTAGTGACAATATATACTTAAAAAGAAATTTCACATCTATTAATACATTAATTTTTTAAAAATCGATTAACTCTCTAATGAAATTTAGAATGAATCAACTATCATTTACTAATACTAGTCTCATTAATTTTTCTATTTCTGATTTTATGTGAAATTGCTCTAGACAATTTATCTCAGTGTATATCTGTGTATGGCCTTCTGTGACGGCAATGGTGTAATACATTTTCATATATAAATTCGAAGTATAGAGGATGAAGTGAGATAAGTGTTAACAAGGGTGGTTAGGTAAGAATTTTGCCAAGTGAATGAGTTGGTATTTAACACATTTAGAATTTTATGAGTTTGCTTGATACGGCTTTTATAAAGTCTTTTACAGCTTTTTGGATGTAATAGAATTTTTCTATAATGTTTGGATAAAAATCTAAAAGTATTTATAAGTTGGAAAAATACTTCCCGTCAAAGCAGATAAGGTGGTATTTCTGATAAAGTATTTTTGCTTATCTTCTCCCCTGAGAAGCCAATTAATTTAAAAAAAAAAAAAAAAAAAAAAAACCCTTTATCCGAAATTTGAGATTTGAGATAGTAATTTAAGTGTACACCATGATTAGTTTCTAACACCAAACATTTTCTGCAGACACTGAGACAACAACAAATGGAACCTGACCAGAACAACGACAACAACTCGGAGGACGCATTAAGCTCCATTCCACCAAGAAAGCCTCGCGGTCCACGTAAGCGAGCAAGAAGCTACACTTCTCACTTACGTCACCTCCAATCATCACCCTCCGCATCACCCTCACCCTCCCCACCACGTGCACCACCCCCTAGCCCTAACCCTGACGCTGACCCAATCCAGCCCGGAGACCCAGTCCAGGGATTCGTCAGCCCATTGGAAAACGACAGCTACATTCTGACAGTCCGAGTCGGAAACACCGACATTATCCTGAAAGGAGTTGTGGTCAAAGTGGGAGACGAGGAGTCATTCTGTGGAGGTAATAATGTTGGGGGAGAAGATGAGGAGGTTACAAATCAAGCTGCTGTTGAAGATTATGGTGATGAGGATGAAGATGGAGGGTATGATGGAGATGTGGAGGTTACTTCCAGGGAAAGTAATGTTGGTTTGCCTGATCTTAATGCTCCTGCTACTCCTCCTGATGGGTTTGATGATGATGAGTAGTGGACTAACGTCCTGTTTGGATTACTCCTGTTTTTTTGACTTCTACCGGTAGAAAAAGAGAGATGAAAACCATTTTTAGGAAGCTATTTATTTTTTAATTCATTTGGAGGAGTTTCTAAAACCATCTAAAACAACTTTCAGAAGTTAGAAGCCAAAAATCAATCTATCCAAACATGGCTTAAGTTGTCTTGTGGTTTTTAAGACTTTTGGGATATTAATAAGTGTGTAATAATAATCCTCTAAAGGAGGAAGATGTTGTGTTTGGTTTTATTTATATGGACATATATGCATGGATATGGACTCAAATGAGATCTGCTGGTGTCTTATGGTTATTTATTTGGTCATGGTTTTGTTTGTGTTGAATTGTTACAGGTTGTAGTTTGTGGAGAAATGGTTAGAAGTGTGGGAATGTTTTGATGTTTTAGTGTTTGTGCAGGTAATATTATGTTTTCAGGGAGATCAGAGAAATGGCTTTTTGGAGCTTAATTGAGGAATTAAAGAGTATAATCTTTTTTTTCTTAATTAGTACCATAAATGTGAAGCATGGAAGCTTTATTTTTATTTAGTTTTGAAAATTTGAAATAATACTTCTAAATATTTTCAATAAAGTGATACTTCTCATCTAAAAACCTTCCCGTAGAGGAACTTACTATTTTATTATGAGAGAGTAGGAAATGATTCTGAAGAGGGAGGAAAGACAATTGGGACATTAAACATTAACCATTGAACTTCTGCGAAGTATTTCATTTTTTATTTTACTTTTATTTATTTATTCAAGGTAATAGGAGAAATAATATGGAAGATACTATTACTCAAACCATATTTTGAATTTTATTTTTTTTAATCATTGGAAGAAAGAAAATGTAACATTTGAGAAATTTTATTTGAAGTTTAATACTCTCTCCGTTTCAAAATATAGGTCGTTTTAGAGTTTTTTTTTTTTTCACATTTCAAAATATAAGTCGTTTACAATTTTCAAGATTTGGATTTGACATATCTTTCAAAATTGCCCTTACCTTTATTTTGAAATAAAAGTAATGATAGGTGAGTTGGAGAGCGATGGAAAGAGAAATGAAGACTAATATGACTTTTTATATACTTTCTTAATAATTGTGCCCAAGTCCAAAACGTCATATATTTAAAAACGGAGGGAGTATATGTCATGCTACATACTCTGCTTAGTAGGTTTATAATGAAACCACACATTGATCAGTAGAAAGCTATTAAATGGTCTTTAGGTATCGAAGAAACATTAGATGTAAGATTGGATTGTAGAAAATATTTTAACTGTGTTGAAATATTAGATATTCTGATGTTTACTTTGTTAAAGATGGTGAATTTCTAATTGTCTACGGTTGTTGTGTTCAATGAATCAAAATTACAATTTAATATTCCATACGTCATCCACTATTGAAATTGAATATATTGTATTTACGGGGTGTATAAAAAAACATGGTGGATATAATGGTTATGAAATGAATTAAAACTATTGAGTAGAAATATTGTGACATATATATTGATAGTCATGTTCTATTTTATATTAGAAAAATCCTGTATATCATGATAGAATCAAGTATCATTTTATTCAACTAAATGTATTTAATGTAGTTACACAAATACAAAAAATAAATACCGAAAACAATCTAGCAGACGTTGGTATAAAGTGGTGTTTTTGTAGAAACTTCTTAGACCTCATTAGAGTCTAAAATGGAGGTTAGAGTAAGAAATCGGAGGAAGATCGTGGATACACAATGGTAAAAAAGGATGAACTTGTGTACAAATTTTTGAATTTTTAATCCGTATAATTTTGTGAAATGTATTTAAGAATACAGAGAAGTTTGTAAGTGTTATTACAAAATATATTTGGGGTTTCTAAGTCTTATTTCAAGTGCAAGGATATTCATTAGTCGTAGCTCAAACTGCTTTGACCCATATGCTAGAAAAGATCCACGTCTCTGCTTGACCTGCTTCATAACCTAACTATAAAAGGTAATTTTTCTAATGTAGCTCATCTTGTGACAGAGTTTTCTATTTTCATTCTCTCTCTCCAGCAGCTGGGGTTTTAGGTGATTTTCTGATTTTTCTTTATGATTTCATCTCTTTCTCTTTATGATTTCTCTTTACAATTACATGTCTTTCTCTTTAATATCCTTTATGAGTTATTCTGAGTTTCCTTGATATAATCTATTGTATATTGTACGGGAACTCTGATTCCCAGTATAATTGAATTTTTCCTAGTAGGAGCTTATCATGGAGTAGGCTCTTATGACAAACTACATAAAATCTCCGGTGTTCTTTAGTATTTTACACTTTTCGTTGGTGTTATTATCTATTGATTTGTTAATTTTTTATTGTTTGGCTAAAATCGATTTAGATATGAATTAGAGTTTGTTTAAAAACTGTTATGGAATGTAATTATTTTATTACTTTAAAAGTATTAATGAGTAGTAGTGGGTTGGCCTACGCTAGCCAATTGATGTTTGAAAGGATATTTACTTTAAAATTCTTTCTATTTCTTTAGTGGTTTTTAATGTGTATTTAAGTTTGGATTGGGATTGATTAAAATATTAACATTTTATAATTTTTTTTCTAACTGCTCTATTTAGTTTTATACCAATTGCGCAAATATGCGTTATGGGTTCTCTTGATGTATATTGTTGATGTTTCATGAATAAAATTTTAACTTTCGGAAAAAACAAAAAAGAAGATAGAAGCAGTTATCATAACTTTCTTCTTGGTTTGATAAATGATCTACGTTTATTGGAGATAAAAATATAATAATTTGAATAACAGTTAGGTACTATTCGAATCCACTTTACAAAACCTCTTACTAATATGAATGAAGATTTTAAATAGATATGAATATGAATAACACTCAATGAGTATAGATATATTGTTGGATATGCATTTAAGTTAAATGAATAAAGATATAGGTATAATCGACAGATGTTAGTATAAATAAATGGGTGATCAGCAGGTATAGTATATCCTACCAAATAAATAAAAAATATTAAACGAATAGTGAATATTAAAATATCATATTCATATTCATACCCGTTTATAATAGGTGGATATTAGCAAATAAATGAGTAATAGAGTAAAATTGTTTTTCTGGCTCAATTGTCTTGGAATGGGTATAACAAACTTAAAAACATGTCATATCTAAACAATGACATATCTTATATCGGTGGTGTTTTATCAAATATTTCAATTAGCATTTAAAATAATATTTTTAATTTAAATTAATTTTTTAAATTAATTAATTTGAATACAGATATTTAGTAACAACGACCAAATATCATAGGTTTAAGGTCGTATTTGGCTTAGTGATTTGAATATCATTATGTAAAAATAATTGTTCGGCATTAATTTTTCAAAGCAGCATTTAACATTTTAATTAGGGATGGAATTAAGGGATGACCGTATTCAAGTGCTTTTATTAACATCAACACACATGTGGCAATGTCATGGATCAAATACTCTCTCATATTTTCTTTTATGTTTTCCTCTTTCCCATCAACAAAACCCTAAACTTTCAAACTCTCATTTAATCAACACAACCACCACCATCTACCTCTATCAATCACTCCAACAACCTTCATTAAAGCCTCTATTACTCTTTTGGTTTTTTAAGTTTCACATTTCTAGGTAAAAAACTTCACATCTCTCTACTTTCATAGTGATTTCAAAATTAGCTTTGGGTCTTGTGTTTGAATGTCTTTTTGGTTGTTATTAAGTTGATTTTGAGGTATTAAGTTGTGTCTTGAGCTTCCAATAGGATTTAGGTAGTTGTTGCCATGAAACCACCATATCTGTGCTCATGAAAGGATGAAATTTGTTTTATGATAGTTTGTATTGGTTTATCAATGATTTTAAGCTCATTTTGACTTGGATTCCAACTCTTGAATGGTTATAGGAACCCATAAAGAGGAAGAAATTCAAGAAATGGGGAATCCTTAGCTTGTCTAAAGCTTCAATCAAGGTTCGTGATTTCTTTTTAAGCTTTATAATATTGTTTGATGATTTTTGTATGCTATAGATTAGGATTATTATATTAGAACCTTTATTTATGTTCTTTGTGCGCCAAACATAGCTTAAATTAGCTAAATTGATGAAGAATGGCTTATTACTCTGTGTAACCCTCCAAAATTAAGAAAGAGTTAAAAGGAATTGAATTGCTACTTATATCACCAATGT
The DNA here is from genome assembly GCA_031304145.1 of Cardiospermum halicacabum. Classification (NCBI taxonomy): domain Eukaryota; kingdom Viridiplantae; phylum Streptophyta; class Magnoliopsida; order Sapindales; family Sapindaceae; genus Cardiospermum; species Cardiospermum halicacabum. Next base: position 30,552,594 of record CM062389.1, on the reverse strand, counting down.
GCACATTATTTTTTTGGGAGCCCAGAATTTGAGAACTCCAAAGTTAAGCGTGCTTAGCTTGGAACAATCTTGGGATGGGTGACATTCCGAAAAGTTTGTCCAGAAAGCATGCAAGTGAGGACAAAGCATGCTAGAAAGCGTAATGGTGGTCTGTGGGGCTGCTGGTCAGCCTTAAGACCGGTCATGTAATGAGGTGTCCCCTGCCACCGCATCTCGGGTCATCCGGGGGTGGGGGTCAAACGTTACAAATGGTATCAGAGCAACCCTGCGACCATGAGGTGTGCCTGTGGACGGAAGAGTCCTGGGCATTCGTCTAGCAGGGGTAAAGATTCTGGGAATAATGTGGGCCGTCCACAATGAGGACGTCGTGTCCTAAACGGGGTGGATTGTAACACCTTAAAATTGAGAAATGGTTGAAAGGAATTGAATTGCAACCCATATCACCAATGTGCACATTGTTTTTCGAGAGCCTAAAGGTTGAGAACTCCAAAGTTAAGCGTGCTTAGCTTGGAACAATTTTGGGATGGGTGACCTTCCAGGAAGTTTGTCCGGAAAGCATAAAAGTGAGGACAAAGCATGTTGAAAAGCGTAATAGTGGTCTATGGGGCTAGTGGTCATCCTTAAGACCGGTCATGTAATGAGGTGGCGCCCTGCTACCGCACCTCGGGTCATCCGGGGGCAAGGGTCGAACGTTACATCTTGGTTCATGATTATTATGGAATTAACGGCTAAATTGATGATTTTACTCATGGAGGGTCTTGAACTAATTGGTGAAGTCATGAGCATATTGAATTGTAATGATATATGGTAATCACTTTAATGCCTCATAAACTTGCTATAAATTGTAGAAAGAAATGCATGCCTAGAGATAGAAGTACTTCGACCTATGAATATATTATGATTTAGCATGGGCGAATAGTCTACTCACGGGGTGATGGCTACATCTTGTTATCATAGATTATTCTGTCATGGGATGATGACCCACTTACAGCTCCAATGTACTCTTGTTGTATTACGACCGTCTTGGAACTTTAGTTTAACCACGGAGCTACCCGTCTTGGGATTTCAATCCATTTTGTCTTGTTTTCGAAAGCTAATGTATGCTTATGAGCATAATGGATAATTTGATGATTTGTAGTGCTTATGGTGAAACATGGATTTGAATGAGTAAGGTAAGTATTAAACACAAGAATGTAATCATGTTAGTCTTAGTTGAATGCTTGAAATGGATTATAGGTCCTAAATGATCCACTTGTTGTTCATAACTTGACAACCTAAAATAAATTAATAAATTTGAGTTTTAATAGGTAGAATTGGTTAATAGGAACCATAATGACACTTGATGATTGCTGGATGTTTTGGAATATCATTTGCTGCTTTTTTTGGTGATCTTTTTACCTTTGAGGTGTTGCTTGAATATTGGGGTTTGATTAGGTTAGTGCAGGTAATGTTTTTTGCTAAAATAGTGCAAAATTTTCAAGGTGCTAAATTAACAATTCGGTAACCCTCAATTTTTCAGGTTTTGGAGTCTTTTAAATTGTCCAATACTGAACTATAATGCATTACCAATTAGTACTAGTTTGGTAAACATCATACTTAGCATTCTAGAGTAAAATTTTTCTTCCTTATCGAATTACAATTCAGTAGTAATTCGGTAAGAGTTCAATATTTGCTATTTAAGTATTCTAGAGTAAATTTTAGGGTTGGTGATCGAACTACCAATTCAATAGGTAATTCAATACTCAATTCGGACAGTCAGGGTATATTTTGTCACCTTGGTCACCGAACTATCAATTCGGTAAGTAGGTTATAGAGCTACAAATTTGGTAGTTACTTCGGTACACAGCTCAGTCAAGGACCAGGAGCATCCCTTTTCTTTTTTTCCCTTGTACATCGAACTACCAATTCGGTAGCAAGCTCAATGTGTCGTTCGGGCAGAGACTAGGTTCATTATATTTTTGTAGGTTGCCGAACTACAACTCGGTAACTAGTTTGGTACAGAATTCGGTCAGACATTTAGTTCAATTTGCCCTGTAATTTACCGATTCTAACTCGGTAGGAGTTCGGTATCAATTCGATAACACTAGAAATCAAGTGCAAAGAGTTGAGTTCAGCAATTTGACTTGTTTTGTTTAATTGACATGCTTGTATTAGATTTGTTTGATTGATTTATGAATTTTTGGAAAGTTCTTAGGATGTATTTACTTGCTCATCCTATTAGTTGAAGATAATGCATTTTGTATATGTTTGTTTGGGTATGAAATTGCGAATTAGGCATCCAATAGCCTAACCCCTATTAGTTTATATTTTTGTTTGTTGTTTCTTCTTTTTTGTACTTGAATGGTAACCACAAATAATCAAGCATAGCTTACTAAGGGTATGGTGATCTTCAGAAAGATTATTCATGTCATGCACTATTTATGATTTTGAGAAATCTTGACATGTATTTGTATTATTTAAAAATATGTGAAGTATGATATTATTTTTTTGTCAACTCTCCTAATTTCTACTTGAGAGAATTAACCTAAATTACACCTTTTTTGTTTCGCTCAAGGCTTTATTTAGTCTGAGGATCTTTCTAATATTGAAATGATCTGTAAATAAATGCATTTTATGTAATTTGTACTCTCGATATCATCTTGAAGTGAAAAGTATTTTGAAGCATTGTAATTGTGAATTGTATTCTAATTGAAATTGACTTGCAAATTGATTTGTGAACCGTAAGGAGATCTCGTCACAGTCTCAATTGGGATGAATAGTGATTTAACAAATGTTACGCAAAATAATTTTCTTTAAAAGGCTACTTAAAAAACTATCCAAATACTCATATATGTAGCATTAACAAATACAACTCTAATAAATCATACCAAGTTCTGTTTAGTTTGCTATCTAACATCTATTTGAACCATTACAACCACCAAATAGTCATGGTAGTTGCTACTCTCATAACTATTTCAAAATACTAAATACTACCAATATCTAAAATGTTATTTTAAACCCTAATTTTAATTCATGATGTCAAACATTACCTAAATTAACTTTTAAGATAATGTATGTGAAAGTTATTAAAGATATTTTTCAATCCAAATATTAATAATCATTTACTTCTAAACCTTTCACTTGTATTTAATTACATCACTATATAATTTTTTCATAATTTTACATATATCAAATAATTTAACAGCTAAATTAATATTAAATATTCAATTTCACAATTAACCCAAATATATTTACTTTAAAAGTTAATCCAAATATTAATCAACATTAGTATGTTAAACATTCTCCAAATTATAAATTTAAGAATTCCAAACATATTCAATATAATTATAAAATCGAGGAACAAGTATATAAAATGAATCGAACAAAATTTAAAATTTCAAAACTAAATCAAAAAATTTTATTTATATTTTTAGCCATCTAAATTTTAATTTTTAAAATTAAATTTTCACAACTTCACATTTTTTTCACATATTACCTTTACACTTTAAAAAAAAAGGTAAAATTTTTAATTTATTCACTTTTAAAAAATAAAAAATTGAAAATTTATGTTGTAAAATTTTTAAAGTTGAATTATATAATATATATACTTTATAAAATAATAATAAAAAATCTCTCTTAAATTAATATACAATTTTTCTTAATTATATTTAGAAAACATTAACGATTACAATTTTCTTTTTTTTTGGAAAGTTAATTATTACATTATTATATATTAATAAAATTATATATGAAATAAATATGAATAATTTATTTAGATTCATTATCAAGATTTGATATGATTCAAAACCATCTGTACAATTAACTAAATAATTAATATATTCAAAATTTTGAATATCTAGCTCTTATTTATCTACCAAATAAAGTATAATTTTTCACATTTTTCCACTTCAAAATAAATTATTAAGAGAGGGGTTTTTGGTTAATAGTTAAATTATTAGATGGAGGATGAGATTACTTTCTAATAATGGGTATAGTTTATAATTGTCCAGAAAAACCAAACACGTGAAGCCCACAACTAATCCAACTTATAACACCTTCCACATTCTTACGGTCCAATCATACAATGCCACGTTTACAACACAATTTAATTACATGACGTGGCAGTAAATGATTTGTCTGTCTTCTTAACTAAGTCCAACCCAGTTCACTTCTCAAAAACCTCCTCGTACACTTCGCTTCAGAGACAAACAAAATCTAAAACCCCAAAAATAAGAATTCAATTTTTTTCAATATTTTTTCTCAGAAGAATCACTTTCAGAGTTCAGAGCTCAAAGCTCTCTGTTCCCAGAAAGCGAAAATCAAATCTTTTTATTGACATTTCAACTCCATGTCAACTCTTCACTGAACAAAACTCTGTCCAAAAGGTTCTCACTTGTTGCCTTTAAGCCCTCTAATATTTTATATTTTTCGTTCTGTGGTGTTACTTATACTGGTTTCGGGCTTCTTTCATGTGTTTTGGCTTAAGTTTGTGTTTTGCTTGGTTGATTTTAGGTTTTGGTTAGAATTGTTACTTATGGTTCGATTTTCTGGTTCTGTTGTGAAGTTTGGTGTTGTAATTCAATTTATTTTGCTCGTGATTGTGTTGGGTTTTGAATTCTGTTTATGAAGGTAAATAGTGAAACTATATGTCTTAGATTTTGTTGTGGTATTTTTTTGTGTTACAAGGAGTTGAATGGATTTGAAATTTTTGGTTTTGAAGTGTTTGTTTGAAAATTTCAGGTTTTGGGTTTTTGGTAAGGATTGTTGCATGTTGTGGGTTATATGAGTTTGGTAAGATTTGGCTGCTTGAGGCAAATTCAAGAAGTAGGAGTACTGATTTTGCGTGCACAGTAAAATTTAGAAAATAAAGCATATATGTATATCTAGGCTTGCTTATATGTGGCGTAGATACTGATCGTTTTCTGTGAAAAAATTTGGTTGGTGTTGTTCAGAGTGGTGGATTAATTGGTCTTACTTGTGGCAGTTTGATTTCATGAGTTCTGAACACTACCTGGCTGTTGTTTTTGGTACTACACTTTAGCATTACTGTGTCGATCAATGGTTTATAGATTGCAGCTTTTTACATATTAGGAGTTAGTGATTTGTCTCTCAGATAGCTGGCTGTTCATTGACTTGGAAACTGTGTCAAATGTGTCAGTTACTGATCCATATTCTGTATTTTCAAGTAACATCACAGACCAATAACTTTGCTGTCCTACAAGACAAGATAAAGGTTAGGTCATTATGATGGTTGTTATTGTTAATTGATCAGTTGTATTTGTTATGACCTTTTTAAGCTGCTGGTTTATGGTAAGGTTCACTGAATCAGGTCATCAATGGAGATTTCTGGTTTTTCTAAATTAGTGGCTTTGTGATTGTGAATGCACCCTGCCTTCTGTGGTGCTAAATTGTCTGTAGAAAAGCTATATGTTGACCTGTTTGTATAGCAAGTTGTATTTGGCTAACCGCCTACTTTTCTGTAGGAAGGGAAACTGCAGAATATCTTGTGAGAAAGGCAACAGCGCATAGAAGATGGACCAAGAAGATCAGGGAAATGAGAATCGTAGCTCGGAAAGTAATCCCTTGAAGAGGAGACGTGGTCGTCCAAGAAAGCATCCAAGACCAAATGTTAGTCATGAGGAGAATGTTGTCCCAAGGTTTCAAAATCTACAGAGGCAGCAAAATGTTCCCAACTCACCTGGCTTTAATGGCATCAACGGTAATCTGCCCCATCAGGTGAATGCAAACGGTGTTGTGGTGGGCCAAGTAGTTCATGGTGTTGTTGATGCTGCATTTGATGCTGGATATTTGCTCACTGTTAAGGTTGGAAATTCTGATTACACTTTGAGGGGTGTTGTTTTCAAGCCGGGACAGTATGTTCCAGTTGCAGCAGACAATGATGTTGCCCCAAACATACCAATGATAAGAAGAAATGCTGTTCCTGTACCAGCAAATTTGAATCAGGTCAATGTTAATAATTCCCGAACAAGGGAGAGGAATGAAGTTGTTAGTTTCAATAGAAGTAAGTTGGCGGTCTCAAGAGCAAAACGTTCGCCTCCATCAATAGTACCACCTGCGAATCCTATACCAGAGAAGCTACTTGTGCCTGTTGTTCTGCAACCATTTAACTCATCAACTGATGGAACTGTCCCAATCCGAACATCTTCTGATTTTACCAATTCTGCTCCCCTAGATCCCTCTAAAGGAAAACAGGTACAAGATGCTTCTGCACTAAACCTCACCAACCAGGCTGAAGCAGTTGGAAACCAAGTGCTTCCTTCAGCTGGTACTACCCACCAAAGGATACCAAGTTCGGCACCATTTGAGAGTCTCCTAAAGGAAGTCATTAATAGAGCACAAGACCAACAATTGAACGAGACTCAGCAGAATGGAAACAACATGGAGCAGGCTCTTTGCATTGAGCCACTGAACAGCATAGTGCCTGTTAGTCCAGCTACTATGCCGAAACATTTTGAGAACTTCAGAACTGGCAAAATGACAGAGCTATTGCGGGTACAAATAATTTCAAACTACATGTCATTTCTAATTATATACAATGTACAAAATGTTTTAAGATATTTTCTGTGTTTCAGGCTGTCCAGGAGAACATGTTGGACAACCAACCTCAGATGAACGAGCCAGTGAGAGATTCCGGTGCCGGTGCAGCATATGCCGAAGCCATGGAGGAAGAGAGAGTAAATGGTCATTCTCAGGCACCAAATGTCTAACTTGAACAAAACCATTTGCAAACTGTTCATATTCCTCCATGAAGGAATCAAAGAGGAGGTATTTAGATGGTCAGTAGATATACAAGTCATAATTTCTGAATGTAGAAAAAATGTTGGCTGATATATATAGGCAAATATAGCCCCTTCTATATCTGGTAGATGTAATCTTTATGTTTTTCTTTTTTAAGGTATATCTTCTTAGACAAAATTAACTTCCTATCTATAGATATTTCATATTTATAGCCTGAATATTGAAAAGGTAGTTATATGTTATCAACATTCCTCCTTGGAAGCTTCTCTACTGTCATCTGATCAATTTGTAATTCAATTTCAACAGTATAATCAGCATATAACAATATCGTTCCATAAAAGAAACTTAAATAGAACATACAAGATTTGATATAGTTCCATAAAAGAAAACTGTAAGATTTGATATGTAATAACTGACATCAAAATCCTGAAGTTCCATGAAAAAGGGCATGGTTATGTACACGTTCTAGCTATCAATTTTATCATTAGAACTACTGGGTACAATTTCTTTTTCTTTTTTCAATACAAAAATCTAGATCGTTGACACAGATATCTCACATAATCTGAATAAGACTATGCCAAAATATTTGGCGTGTCATGCACTAAGAAGGGGAGATAAATTGAGTTATAACAGAAATCAGATGCAGTTCAATTTTTAGGTTTCTTCGGTGTGCTTGAATTCCCAGAATCAGACTTGCGCTTTATTCCGAGGAAATGTTCTACCTGAAACAAGGAAACAAGACTACACTTCAGCATCTAAACGTTAAGTGGAAATGTAGCATTGCATGAAAAAGAATGGAGAGAGTTACAATTTTGAATGCTATTTTGATTTTAAGACAAGATCGTGTGGTAATATGAATCCCAGAAACCAATAGATGAAGTGTAAGAAGACAGGAGCTATTTCATCTAGTCTCACACATGCAAACTACTCTGAATCTCAAACAAATAGTTGATGAATAGATGCAAACAGATGAGAGGGTACAGAAACTGACCTTACTGTTACCAAGCATGGGTGTCAAGCCCCCTGGAAGTTCCTTCTCGACTGTTGCAAAAGCACTTCTAGGATCACTTGTTTGCCTGAACATAAAACAAGGAAAGCAAGACTTGATTAGGTATAATAAAGTGAAAAGGAAATGAAGAATTCCATCAGTTGCACCAAATACTACTGTTGTTTCTTAGAAAAATTCATGCAATTCCATTGCAGCCAACACCATCTTTAGCAGTCAAATAGAAAGTTTTCAAGTGATGTATATAGAGCTTCAAAGCTTCATCTACCAAGGAAATTATCAAAATAAATTTTGTTTTGTCAGAAAGTCAATCACAGATCTAAGTTCAGCTGCAGCCTATTTACAGAGGAAAAAAAAATGCACAAACTTAAGAAATCTCCACATGTCCTATTAATAGACCAAAACTATAATTAAAGTGTATGCCGGGAAGAAGACAACAAAGGGGAAAGGAAAATAAAATAACTTTGTTAATCTGAATGGGGAGGGAGACACAGGAGCAAGTATGGAAGGGAAGGGAAGGGAATTTTTTCTGTTAGCAAGTTTGTTAGATTTTGTTGCCAGCGAGGGGCACAACTGTACTAAAATATAAGAGGTGAGTAAGGTAGGCAGGGACTGTTTCGGATGACAATTGAGCCTGAGACAGGAGATTTGACAGTGTCTCGCCATAGCTCATATTCTTTGTAATCTTGTTTCTTGACTATCAAATAAACAGTCAGTAGTTGGCTAAAATACTTTAACACTAACATTACTGCATTTCAAATTTCACACTTCATCAACAAATAAACCATCATAGAGAAAGTGAAACGTACCCTGGTTTAACATGACCACTGAGAACGAGATAGGGTGTCTTTAACTGAGCTTGAGCTTCCCTCATCCTCTCCACAGATTCTGAAGGTGTATCAGAATTCTTCATTTGCTTCAACTTCAATTCTTCTTGGTATTGCTTCATGCGCTTCTCTTGCTTCATTTTTCCAGGACCTTTCCCATGGAATTTATGAGAAATCATCCTAAAGGCTTCTTTGGGAGTCATCTGGTAATATCAAGGGAACGATAAACATAAATGATAATTTGATAAACAATTAAACCAGTATGAACTTGATTTATTTTCAACACATTCTCAAGAAAATGAAAAATGGAAATAAAAGGTTCGAGGTAGACAACCATGAGTACTCCATGCATCACAAGTTGATCAATTCCAATAATATAACAAAATACCATGCAACTAAAACAAGTGATCAAGTACTTACAATTCTTCCAAACTCATCTGTTCGCTCTATGCGGATGTCCTTGAATCTATTATCAACATCTACTGCATTGTCATCCACAATGCCCACAAGCTTGCTCTTTTTCTTGTCCATGTTTCTGCCACCCCAATCAATACTTTCTTTGAGCGTTCCCCGATCCTTGAGCAGCTTAAGTGCACCTGATAATCCTTTGCCAACAGCAACTTCATGAATGGTTTCATCTGGTGTTATCTCCTCCTTATCCTCAGTAGAAGCTTTTTCATCTGCACTGGTATCTTTTACTTCTGTCCATCCACCAGTCTCATCTTTTGGCTCTTCTTCATTAGTTATAGGCGCTTCATCTTCTTCCATGAAAACATCTTCATTGTCAGGCTTCTGGGCTTCTGAATGAACCAAAACAACATTCATGTAAGGCATTACAAAATAAAACTCAGTGCAAATAACTGAAGAAAACAAAAGAAGGCTCCTGTTACTAATATCTTATGAATTATCTGTTTGTATAGTAAAGAACATATAAAACCAAAGCCCTTCCGCAATTATATGTTCTAACCATGCAAATATTTTTTCAAAATAAATAAATAAATAATAACAATAATAATAAAATGCTCATCCAAAAAAATAAAAATAAAAACACAACTAAATTAAGAACATAGAGAGAATTAATACCTTCATCAACTTGAAGACCCCATACAAATTCTTCCATTTCTGTAAAGACAATTTTGTTCTCCTGTGTTTCCCCATTAGTGTGATTCTCGTCATCCGTAGTCTGACGGCTGGGAATTGAAGTTGCAAGAAGGGCAATTGCTTTAGGACCAGATGCCTCCTCTTGACTTTTAAGAGCCAATTTTCTGGCTCTTTCTATTGACTTGTATAAATCTTCCTCATCGTCAGCAATAATAGCGTTGTCATCTTCCTCCATACTTACAGGAAGAGTCTGCTCCAATCGCAGAGCTTTAGCTGCTTCATCAGCTTTAGCATAAGCTGATTGGTATGCACTTTGCCTTAATTCAGCTTCAGCTCTTGCTTGCGCCTCTTTAATGGCTTGCCTTCTCCCGTCTTTCCGAGAACCTAGATCATTAGCACCCAATCCTGAAGAAACTGCTTCTGCTTCCAGTGCATCTAAATTCAACTTCTCTCTCTTTCTCAATGCTTTCTTTTTCTTGGGCTTTTTAAATTGGAGCATCTCTTCTTGAGTGTAATAATCTGAAGAAACCTTTGCAGTTGAACTGAGATCTTCAAATCGCTTGGTTGTTGAAGCACCCTGTAGTCTTCGGCGGAGCTGAAATATAATGCAAGAGAATCAACAAGCACTCATCAAAATGAAAATGTTAATCCTGATAGCATAGAAGGAAGAATTAATTACCTCCTCAAGTTTCTTCTCTGCTTCAGCAGTAAAGCGACCTCTAGCATCTAGAGTTACTCCCTAAAAAAAGAGTTCACAAAACTTAGTTTCTGTATTTTATACAATAAAAGCGGCTAATTGAAATAGATCAAGGGGAGGAAAGGTCTAAGAAGGGAGAAGGGATTTGTGCTACTGACCTCGTCAACAGCAGGATCATCATACTGTGGAAGAATCTTTTTCTCTGAATTAGGATCGTCATTAAACCTGAAGTGCCAAAGACATCATAGTATGCAAGTCAATGGACAGTGTAGAAATAAAAATAAATTATCATGAAAAATAAAATTCATGTCTGATGTTTATCTTACTTATCGTCATATATTCCAGTTTTCTTCTTGGCAGCCTTATAGGCCTCATCACGCCGCTTCTGCTCTCCAATTTCAACATTTTCAAGCATATCCATCTCTGCCAATTCAGACCACAAACTTCAGTAACACAAAATGTGGTCAGTTAACATCATCAGCACTAAGGGTAAAAAGAAAATATCAAACTAAATATACCTTCATTAATACTGCCATCGGCAAGTATACTCTGATCCTTGAGAGTCAACACAACAGCTCCACCATCCATTACTTTCTCAAAACCATGCAGAACCTTCACACCAGCCAAATTGCCTGCCAGTGAAATATTTAAAAATAAGAAAGATAAAGAAATACAAGGAATTAAATGTCATCTCTAAAGATTATCATCTGTCTGTTAGACTTAGACCTAATGTCACTGAGCGGGAAAGCAATGCAGAAAACAAGCATAACACAATGTAATGAAGCTCATGCTAATCACCTAATAAACAAAACATAGCAATCCACACTACACTAGTGATTATAAAACTAAAACAAGAGCATGCTTACGCATTAGAAAATATCACAGAAACTCTTATTTATTTATTTGATTTTTTTGAGATGAATATTTATCTAGCTGAAATTTAATACTCATAAGGAGTGTTGAAATCTCAATATCTAACTTACTCTAAACTACACATCACATAGACATGGAAGATCAATGGAAATATAAGAGTACATGAAAAAAATCAACATAAAATCATGTATTATCAATTAAAAATAAATGAAAAACAAAGGGGAAAAAAAACAAACAGAACTCATACTTATATTGTGCTGTCCTTCCTCCTCATCTTCACTTTCTCCTTGCATATTATTGTCCTGCAAATATTTAGACCATATAATTGAGTCTTAACATAAATAAATTTTGAAGATGTAAAGAAAATCACTTTAACAAAAGTTAACCTGCTCCTCAAAAATCTTGAACAGCTGCAATGCTTTCTTCCTTTCGGCATTTTTATCTTGCTCCAACTTCCGACTCTTATTAACCCATGATAAGATCTCAGAAGCACCTTCAGACTGTTTCTTTACTCTTTCTTCTTTCATCCTAAAAACAGTGTAAAAATGGTTAGGATACATATTCATCCCGTCATATCTTACCTTAACAAGATAATATACTGCAGTTTTTATAAAAATTATATTTGGAGAATAAATAAGATAAAGAGTAGACAAACCAGTGAGCAAATTAAAGCAATGGAACCAAAGCACAAAGATATAAGTGCAAACACAGGATGAAATCTTCAGGAGTTTTAAAAGATCTAGTGACAGAACACAGATCAGCTTGTTTCAGGATTCTGTACAATACTTCTGGCTAAAATATTACAAATATAAGAACAATCAACCATTCACAAATCTAGTAATTTAATACCTGCATGTATGCATTTACTTCTCCATTGTGGACACCGATAAACTGTTCGGTATCCAAATGTCAAACTTCAACCATGTAGACCTATGTACTACATAGGAAATTCTAATTTTTGGCTCTAAGACCTTCTTATCACTAGCAAATTGAATTTTTAATGCATCAACGTCTGAATTTAAGGGTTCATAGATGTTAAAACACAAACATAAACTTGAGAAGATTATTAAATTAGTGAACTGTTATTTGCACATGCTTATCATTCGATTGAATGTCATATTAAATTTACATGAAACTAGAAATTGCAGAAAACTAAGAAGAAATTAACTTACTTTGAAATGCGGTTCTCAAGATCTGAAACTGAAACACTGGATTTACTTGATGCATTCTCAGCATTTTGCTCATCTTTGTCAAACGAAACCTTCATCTGTTTTCCAATGTCCTTGTCCCCGGTTACATCATAATCTGATTTCAATTTGTCATTCTTACTCTTGTCAAGATCTTCTTCACGAACTTTCTTCATCCTATCCTTCTCTCTTTCTCTGGACCTGTCCTTATCTAGATCCATCTCCCTCTCCCTATCTCTTCCCTTCTCCCTCAACTTCTCTCTCTCCCTATCCTTCTCATTCTCTCTCTCCTTATGCTTATCTCTCCCTTTCTCTCTTTCTTTTTCCTTCACTCTATCCCGCTCCTTCTCCTTCTCTCTATCCCTCCCATTCTTCTCCCTATCTCGTTCTAACTCCCTCTCTCTTCGCTTCTCCTTCCTATCTTTCTCCTTCTCCTTCTCTCTATATTTATCCCTATCTTTATTCCTCTCCTCCCTATCCTCCTTCCTCCTATCTCTCCTCTCCTTACCTCCTCTATGCTCCACATCCTCCCCTCCACCACCAGCACTCTTCCTCCTATCCTTACTCCGATGTCTACTTATCTTTTCACTTCCATTGTGCTCAAAATCCTCCTCATCGTCATAATCCCTCATTGGAGACTCATCTCGATCTGAAACATCCATCTGCACAGCAATGTCCAAAAGACACCCTAAAGCCAAACAAAAAAATCAAACATCAATCAAAATAATAAATAAACAAGAGGAACAGCAATATTAAAACAATAAAAAGATAACCAAATCATTCTGAACCTTCAGAAATATGCTAAGTTGTGAAACCCTGAATAAAGTACTAGAAATCAGGCTACTGAGTTGACACAAGTTGCCATACAACCCAACCAAAGTCCATATGTGAGTAATTTCATGTAATTTTCAAAACCCGTAAGTCACCAGAAACCCTCCCGATTTAAAGCTACATTGATTCACAACACTTCTTACATTTTACACTTTACAAGGATTCAACTCTGTATAATCCTAAACCACATAAAAAAAGAGTCGCAAATAGCAGCACTAAAATCATCCGAAAAATATTTACTCGTTGGCGATCCGAAATATCATTTAATTTCAACAGGTTTACTAACACTAACTCGTAACGAGACTCGCGACTTGCAAAAACTACATAATGTCATTTTTACATGAGCTTGTTGAATAGAAAACGAAACAATCAACTCTGTGTTTGTCCTATACGAAGTATAACATGAACATTGAACAAATAGAAGGCACTCACCACTCAGAATTCAGAAATCACAAGTAACAGCACCACTATCGCTGCGAATCTTGGGTCCGAGAACAGCAACCGGTTTGGCGACGTACAGTCTCAGCGATAAGCGATGAAATTTATCGAATTTGATTAGGGCTTGGATTCGGGACAATTGTTTTTTTGGCTCGATGACAATTTATTTGGAGCTCAAAACCGAATAAAAGTAGTAGAGAAAGTAAAAGAAAATATCAATATTGCTCTTGTAGTTTTATATAATTGTCAAAGATCCCTCGCTTTGTGCAAATCATTAGCAGAGACCACTTTTTTAATTGCATATTTCGTTCAATTCCTGTAGTTGTTTTCAAATATACCCTTAATCCTGAATACATTTTAATTTTTCTTCTGAATTTTCAAGTGCATATTTCTAGCTGAATAAAAATAAAAGAATGTGAAAAATGTGAAAAGATTTTTATTTTTTCCAGCCATTTAAATAACAATATTAAATTTTATTTTCCAAAATTACAAAATAAATAAATAACTCAAGCTAGAATGCTTTAAAATCAATTTTAAAGCTATGATTTCATTTCAGCTCAAGATTGTTCAACAAACAAACAATTACTTTTTACCAGGGAGAAGCAACCATTCTGAAAATTTTCCCACTTCCCACTAACCCAAAAAAGAAAACGAATAAAGAGGAGCACACTTCACTCCAATGTTCAAAACCAGAACTTCATTACTGACCTCTACCCAAAAAAAAAACAAAAACAAAAAAGCTATAGACCTGTGTATAAAGAATGAATAATGTCCTATACTGGATGTTTTCCTGACAACTACTATATCCCAAAATTTTTATTGAAAGGAATGGTAAGGTAATGAGGTAACAACTGAAAACAAGTTACGGAAACTTGGCAGGGTAGAGACCATTCGACCCTGGCATTGGAATTGGACAAGTTGTGGGGATGGAAGGTTGAAGAACTGGAATGTGACCCGGTGGCAGTGAATAAGGCTGCATTCCATTGGTGATAAGAGGCGATGGCATACATAGTTGCATCGGTTGACCAGGTAAAGATCCTGCATTTTACAAAAGGTGATTAGTTCTGTTAAAAATTAGCATCTTCAACACCAAGATGTTTTCTGATTTTGTACATGATGGTATGAAAAGCTAAAGCAGATGCGGTAAATTACTAGATAAATAGTAAAAAGCACATATAGGGCATGCATTTTTATGTTTAAAACTAACTAGGTGGTACCTTGATGCTTTGGAAATGGGACCTGAAGCGGAGTCAATGGAGGACGAGCCGATGCTGGTGTAATAGATGCCACTCCCTGAACACTCTGAGCCAGATCCTTTTAATACAGAATAATAGGCGGGTAAGCAATCGGCAACCGCGAATAAAAAAAAGTATCAATAAAGGAAAATCTAACTGCATTCAACACAATGACTAAACCCAGCATATCATCATTGAAAAATATCTTACATTGGGAACAGGCTGCATGTAGACTACCTGGCCTCCAATCCTTCCGACCACAACCTATAGATAGGGACAAGGATTATGACTCAAGATGATGATCAATATGTAGTTAATGTCAGATGCACAGGCTGATTTCACTCTCAAAATACTTACAGCTTGTGGATTTGGATGCACATAAGCTGGTGGAGCTTGAACAGGATAGTGGTTTGCATATCTAACTGGCATCCTTCCACCCATATGTCCCACCTGTGTGAAAGAAAAATTCTCCGTAAATGGAAGTTGCATACTACATACACTAGGAAGAAACTATGATTAGTGACAGCAGTTGAGCATGGGTATGGCAGCTTATAATAGGTGGTGCTATGGCAAGCTAATGTCATCCAGATAAACTGCCTCATTAGCCTTAGATATATAGTCACAATAAAAACTGCTTCTGAAGCAACAATGATCTGATAAGAACTTGAGAAAGTTTAAGCCTTGTTAAGCTAGCTACAGGATTCTAACAAGATTACTTCCTAAGCCCTTAAGTTTGACTATATGAAATGGTAACATCAGTACATTGGCGGCAAGCAAAGAAGAAACAAGGAAAATTGATAATACATACAGGCTGCCGAAACTGAACGGCAGTGCCACCATTTCCAGCTGTCAAGTTGCCGTAAGGTACAAACTTAGTAGGCGAGGATGAATTGGTTACATAAGGGCTCATCACAACTTCTGGCTGATCAGCAGCAACTGGTATAACAGTTGGGTTGCTTGGCAGATAACCCATGTTTGGTTGTACACTAGGAGATGTAGCAGATAATGGATTTGTATAAGACGGAGAGAAGATCCTTGCTTCAGGATTTAGTTTGAATTCCTGCCCAAAATAAAATTTTCCATTAAGATGCGTGATTTCTAGGAATATTCACAACCACATAAACAATACCAAACTGGCAAGATGAATTAAAGCTTTGATCTTCTAAGAGTATACGCCGTAGAGGGCAACTAATCATGCCAAAATTCGCTTTAATAGTTAATAAAAATACGAAAATGACATTAAGTCAAGTATGATATTGTTTTGTCATTCCAAATATATATTTCACCTTGGACATTTTGTTGGACTCTAAGCTTTGTGGAGGAGGGACCACCTCTATGGATGCAACTGAACTTCGTACCAAACCATAGTTAACAGCAGCAGCTGAACTGGACGGAGTTAAAATCCTTGAGCAAGCAGAACTCAAAGAAGCATCTGTTGAAGCTGACCTTTCAGAACATTGAATGTCCAGTTTAGCCTCAGTACTATGATGAGGTACATTGTTTAACTGTTTGGATATCATATTTAGACCCTCTTCTTCAACCGGTTTCACATGAGTTTGGCTGACAGGTGCTGCAAAATGTTTTCAAGCAATTATGACACAAAAAAAGGAACTTGAAAGAAAACTGAGATGAATAGCCATGGAAATGCATATAAATAATCGTGGTATCAGAAGAAAACATGTGCACAGTTGAAAGTTCCGAATTATCTTTCTAATATGCATACACAAGAACAAATATAGAAACAATATTGAAGAACTAATAATACAAACAAAAATATTTCAATATACACCTAATTGTATATAGAACTATGGAAAGATACAAGAAAATAGAAAAGATTTGACAAAATAAACTTCTTTAGACAATAAATAAAGAAAGGTTTTAAGCGAAATGAGGCCGATAAAGCAACACAGATATGATTGACAGCCAAATCTACAACTAATCATAGAGAGATTATTACAGACAACATTCAATCATTCTGCATAAACATTTGGAAGTAGGGTGAACAATTGGCACAAATCATATTATGCAAAACATATTTGTTGCTACTGCTAATAAAAAGATAAGATAAATATAGAAAAAAGCAGGTGTTCTGAAAATTTTGAACTAGAATACCCATATTGCTTTAGAGGAATAGAGGTTTGACTAACAAGCAATTGATTGCAAGAACTTTTCAGTTCTGAGGATCAGGGATAAAGTTGGAAGTGAAGGAGATAATGGCAAACTGAAATTCACTAAAGAAGGATACATAGACAGTAGAATACTGACGGCTTAGTTTAAAAGAGAGAGAGAATGAAAAACAAATTAGGGTTCTCTTTTCTATTTATATTTCAGTTGCTCAGTTCTGTTCTCGGGTCCTTCGATTTTTGGGCTTGCATTGACCCGATAAAAATACCGCTCCACAAGTTTGTTTTAAACTGAACCAACTATATAATGGAGGCCAATTGAAGGTGTAGTTTGGTTTGGTTAGCCTTCAAATCTTTAACCCCTATTCCTAAAAAGGTAATTCTTACATAATTATAAAGCTAAGAAAATTGTGTTCTAGCATCAAGCTATTCAACAACTGGCAATAACCAAAGTATGCTGCATTTGCAGTGGCCTGCAACTCTACCAAGCTAATCTCCTTCGTTAATTACCAAGCTGATCCACAGCTAACACTTCATATTATTCAATTCAGCAATAAATGTTAGGACATAAAACTCACAGCTTGAACTTGAGCCTCTTACTTCTTCAACCTGCACAAATTGAATAGCAAGCATGATGAATAGAACAATTAGCTAAGTGAGTTTCTAACAATCATTATAGAAAAAAAAATCAGCTAAGATAGACATACAGTTTCCTCTCTCTGAAGTTCAAAGTCTTGCACGCATGCAACCTGCACCTCTTGTACCCGGTCATCTCCGACCTGTCTGTCGGAAAAACAAAAAGATGAGGGAAGATGTACAGTATTAAATGCAGCAAAATAATGCCTAAGATCAAGTGTGGTGCTGAAATCAAGAGCGAAAGATCTAATGTCATTTAGAATGACAGTGAAAGTTAAGCCTACCACAAATCTATAAAGAATCTTTCATGTAATATTTGCCAAATGAACTAGATAATTTGACAGAGGAAAAATGTAATAACTTAATAGAATAAAACTCAATGAGAGTCAATAAGTCATACCTTGCGTTATGAGAATAACCAATATCTTCACCAACCTGTATTAAGAGGTAGAAAGAAAATGAATGACAAGAAAATTTTATAAGAGATCTAAGGACACACTCAGATAATAGGTACGAAATTACTTATTAAATAGTGATACATTTAATCCTTTTAAACCAATAAGATCTAATATCTCACACGAAATAACAATTCTTGAATCAAACAGGAAAAAAGAAATGCTATTCAATCAACTGAAATCGACCAATAAAGTGACAAGGTCTATAATGGTCTACAGTTTTACTACACCCAAAAAATAAAAAAAGGGGTCCAATATTTAAATTCCACTTCTAAAGACAATTTATGAAGTTTTTCGGATATTGGGACCAAAAAGATAGTCATTTATGCATAACATTCATGAGATTTTTGCATAGTTGGGTATACATCAAAAGTGGCTACCTGAGATACATCTGACATGTCTCTATTCCCATTCTCAACTTCTGTGATATGCCTTGTCTGGTTCTGTTTTTTCACTTCATGCTCCTTCGGAATTCCGGATACAATACTATTTGCATAACCATTCTCATTGCGTGCCGAATTCCTATTGTTGTAAAATAGATAAGTATACGACGTAAACATAACCCAACATCAAAACAAACAATACAGTAACCAATGTTCTACAGGCAACATTGAGATGTATGGTTCACCAAAAACCAAGGCATCTGTATCCTTCCTCTTTAACAAAAGTGAATTAGAGCCTAGTTTAAGTACATAGATGAATTTGCAATACAGCAGCCTAAATTGCATCTATCAATAACAAAGAACATATATAATGATTGTATTCTATCTATTCAAACCAAAACATAAGTACATACCTCTTTTGAGTTCGTCTTTTATTGTTCACGCCAGACCTAATAAACTTTTTTGCCTCATTAGTTTGGACCCCAGAACATGAAACAGTGCCAGCAGCAGCTTCTACATCATCACCAGCAACACCATCAGCAGGAAGCATAACCCCCTATCCACAAAAAAAGTTCAAATTCCACAAAAAAAGTTCAAATTCCACAAACATATAAAATCAAGATAAATCCTTAAAAACTATAAGCGAAATACAATCACAGCACAAAAAACACTATACCTTAGCAACAACCTGAACAAGATCATCTGATAGAATTACAAGTGTTTCCACCACAACACCAATAGCAACATTTGCATTACATTTCCCTTTTTTGGTCATTTTGGCGTTCTTCAAAACAATGCCTGAACAGAACCAATAAGAATTCCACTCAATAATCATTCTACAAAGAATCAAAATCCAAACAAACATATCATGAATAAATAATTGTATTCATTACATTCCACAACTAGTACTAACATTAAAATAGAAATCCAAATTGACAAAATATTTCCATTCTAGTCCTACCTTGTCACTATCATCAATAAACGACAATCTATCATGAAACACAACACAGCACTATCAGATCAAAACCGTATCAGATCCCAACTAACCGCACCAAAAATAAAAACATACAATACCCACCGCATATTTCCACAAAACCGAAACATACAAATCAAAATCACAACTCAACTCTCTGTAGGCACTCACCATAACCGTTTTCAACAGAAGCAGTGTAGAAGACGCCAGAGTAAATAGACCCATCCTTGACATGTACATCAACAGGGAGGCCAATGATGCACATGGTAGCAAAAAGCAAGGCCTCACTCAAAGACGACGTGTTGTGAGAAAAACCACTTTCCTGTTCTGTTCTGTTCTTGTAACCCATGTATGCGTTCTTTTTTCTTTTCGGCTTCTTTATTGAAAAGAACAAGTTTTTCTTCGTTTTCTGCGAAAGAATAAACTAGTGTTGAGATGGGTTTGCAAAAATTTCGGATTTTGTGAGGAAGAAGAAGAGATCTGAATGAGAGTGTACGTGGAAAGAACAAAGAAGCCAACTTGTTCGTGTGCGTGTGTCGTGGTCTTTCTTCCAATTTTTTTTTTTTTTCCTTTTCATCTGCTTGTTTTCCGACGGTAATTTTCTATTAAACCCTTATATTTTGTCACAATTGTTAAATCATCTCTTTTTGTACTGTTTTTTCAATTATGTCACCTTCTTTAATTCTATTTAATCATAAATTATAGGTATATGAAGTTTTCTAATTACTTTTGGCTTGTTACTGCTGTATAGTAATAATATCAATGATTTGTTTCTAATTGAGCAATAATTATAATAAGTAATAATATTATTAATATTATTGTATTATTATATACTGTAATTCATAAAATCAAATAAACCCATAAATTTTACCATTATTCACTTTCTGTCCCACTTTTACAATAATCATAACAACAATTCAACAAAATAAAACCTCTAAAACCCTAGAAACCTCTGTTTCCCCCTTGCCCTTTACATCAACCCCAGAAACGTCAGCGGCTCATCGGAGAAGATGAGGAAGCCGAAGCGGAAATCGGATGGCAAGAAGGTCCGCATGCTGGAGACGGAAGAAATCGAGCTACTCAACTCGTGGGTTGACTCGCAGAAACCTGAGTCTGGCTCGAACCCACTGTCTTTTCCTCCGCTAGAGAAGAAGGAACCCATTGGTCGAGTCGGAGAAGACGGTGGCTTCTCGAGGTATGTGGGAGCCATGAGGTTTGATCAGTTGCCAATATCGAGGAAGACGAAGAGTGGATTAAAAGCAGGTGGCTTTGTTAAGATGACTGAGATACAGAGAGCTTCTCTGCCGCATTCGCTTTGTGGGAGAGATATTTTGGGTGCTGCGAAAACTGGGTCGGGAAAAACGCTTGCCTTTGTTGTCCCTGTAAGTGGGTTTGTGTCAAGTTCGTTGCTTTTTTAGGTTGTTTTTGGACTTAGGTAATGATTTATGGTTCCAGTGCTAGAATTAGAGGTTTGAAAGGATGTTAATTTGAATGAAGATTGCGTAGTTGATGTAACTGTTTAAATTTAAGTTGTCAAATGCATGGAAAAGACTGAGGAGGAACATTTGTGTGGTTTTCTTTATTAAAGCTAGTCTATGGTATTTAGAGATGAAAGATGTATGTTGCTCATTGGTTTTGTTTTCTTCAGGTTCTGGAAAAGTTGTATAGAGAGAGATGGGGTCCTGAGGATGGTGTAGGCTGCATTATAATATCACCTACACGTGAGTTAGCTGGTCAACTTTTTGATGTTCTGAAAACTGTTGGCAAGTACCATAACTTCAGTGCTGGTTTGCTCATTGGTGGTCGCAAAGATGTTGATACTGAGAAGGAGCGAGTAAACGAACTCAACATATTGGTCTGCACTCCAGGTCGGCTTCTTCAGCACATGGATGAGACTCCAAATTTTGAATGTTCACAACTTCAGGTCTCCATGAAGCCTTTTCTTAAATCTTTTGAATCAAAATTTTGCCTTGTTACTTCCATAGTTATAGCCTATTAACAATGTGTTAACAGTTAAGAATATCAAATTAACTAGTTCTTTTCTTTTTGTGTGTGGTGGGGGACAAAGATAGATTTCATGCTTGTCTTTGGGTTCTGCAAACTTTTTCAATTCAATTAAATGAAATTAATATCCTTCACATTCTTGTCATTCTTGTTATTGGCTATTTTCTGATACGGGCATAACTTTCTGGCCAGGAAACAGGTGTTGGTCCTTGATGAGGCAGATCGCATTCTTGATGTTGGTTTTAAGAAGGCTCTAAATGCAATTGTATCCCAGCTTCCTAAACATAGACAAACCTTTCTTTTCTCTGCGACTCAAACAAAGTCAATTCAGGATCTCGCTAGACTCAGTCTAAAGGACCCTGAGTATATAAGTGTGCATGAGGAGTCTGTGACAGCCACTCCAAGTCATTTGCAGCAGACTGCGATGATTGTTCCTCTTGATCAGAAGTTAGATATGTTATGGAGTTTCATAAAGGCACATGTTAATTCAAAAATTCTTGTCTTTCTCTCGAGCTGCAAGCAGGTAAACCATTTATTTATTGTTTCTGCAAAAGATTTGTTTTATTGAAGATGCAAATCCACAACCCATCCTGTGAACATGCTTGTATACAACATTATTTGGAAGGGCTATTGTGAGGCCAGTAACCCTACCATTCTAACATTCTCAGTAGCTTTAGAGCCAGTTCAATTAATCTTCATACCTGTTTCGTTGACATTATGTTTTCCTACTAAATGATAGAGATTAT
Source organism: Cardiospermum halicacabum (assembly GCA_031304145.1). Lineage (NCBI taxonomy): Eukaryota > Viridiplantae > Streptophyta > Magnoliopsida > Sapindales > Sapindaceae > Cardiospermum > Cardiospermum halicacabum. The sequence goes on along the minus strand of CM062389.1, from coordinate 30,530,341 downwards.
GTTGTATTCGTATAGTTGTTGACTACTTTAGGTCCAGCTGCTAAATTAAATGGAAACATATAGCACATCCTGAATCGTAGAATGTATGATGTATAATGGGAAAGCTTTATACACTCACAATCATACCCCTATGCAATGCTCAAGATATGACCTATATGTTTTAGTATTTATGTAACCAAGATATTAAGCATTAAAAATACTGTGTGAACCATGCTTTTTATGTAGATCTTTTGATAAATGTGGTAACATACTCTGTTTTGTTTTCAGGATTCTGCAACATTGTTAGTTGTTGATTAATTGCTGTCTCTTTGGTCTCGTTAACTGCTCCTAATGTTTCAAAAAATTCTCTAGAGTTAGATTCTTAGAAATCAAATTTTACTGCTGTATGCTCTGAGCATTCATAATCAATTTGATTGGAGTTTACAGCCCATTTTATTTAGATGTTATTCATTTTGATATTACATCAATATCACTCATTTGCGTTTTTCTTATGTTGCTTCTATAGTTTGTATGAAAATAACAGAGAATTATTTCTTTTACTAGGTGAAATTTGTCTTTGAAGCTTTCAAGAAATTGCGTCCTGGGATACCATTGATGTGTCTTCATGGTAGAATGAAGCAGCAAGTGAGAATGGGAATATATGCCCAGTTCTGCGAAAAGCGTTCAGTTCTCTTCTCTACTGATGTGGCCTCAAGGGGTCTTGATTTCAATAAGGCTGTTGACTGGGTTGTCCAGGTGGGATTTTGGCTTTACCAGGAAGCAACTTTTGTTTTTGCTAAGGAAGTGGAAAGCAACTTTTCTCTTACTATATATATATTTTTTTCTTTTCTAGATGGATTGTCCAGAAGATGTTGCATCTTACATACATCGAGTTGGGCGCACTGCTCGTTATACTTCTGGAGGGAGGTCAGTTTTGTTTCTGACGCCTTCAGAGATGAAAATGCTTGAAAAATTAAAAGCATCGAAAGTACCAATACAGTTTATCAAGGTATACAAGTGAATGTCTTTTGTTTTTTCCCCCCTTTTTCTTTTCTTATCATATAGATTGTTTAAAGCGTATAGATTTGTCTCAGTTTCAAGCATCCATAGAACCTTGCACATTTTAACAATGCTTTAAACAATCCTGATATTGCAGGCAAATACTAAAAGGCTACAGCCAGTTTCTGGATTGTTGTCAGCATTGCTTGTTAAATATCCAGCTTTGCAACAACTGGCACAAAGAGCCTTTATCACCTATTTGCGGTCAATTCATATTCAAAAAGATAAAGAGGTTTTTGATGTGACGAAACTATCTATAGACGAATTTTCTGCATCAATGGGTTTGCCTATGACCCCAAAAGTTCGGTTTCTAAAGCAGAAACTTAAGGGAAAAAAGACATCAGAGAAGGCTGTGCTTGAAATTGAAACTTCTGACAAGGAAGTTGCATCAGTAAAAGCCAAAGAGGAGCTGCTTGCTGATGATAACGAGGAAGAGGAGAACAGAGATCTACTACAAGATGCCGAACAAGAGGGAAAAACTTCTATAATTGAAGATGCTATGTATGCCTTCTCTATGATATTGTTCTCTTAGTCTTTAGCATTACGGCATTATGTATATGTTATATTTATCTGTAGTTTCTGCAACATTAACTTTCTTTTGGCTGTATAACACTAGTTTGCTATATGTAAAATGAGTTGGTTTTGTTCTTGCAGGCCAGCAACTAAGGTTACGAAGAAAAAGAAGTTAAAGATCAATGTCCATAGACCTGTTGGGTCCAGGGTTGTCTTTGATGATGATGGCAACTCACTGCCTCCACTAGCAAGAGTGGCGGATACTAAAAGTGACAATATTGCACTTGATCAAGGTAAAGTCACATACTTGATTGCACCTGAGTTTTCCTGGTTCAAATTGCTACTCTTCTCGGATTGAATAAATAAGTTCTTGAAACAAGTTTATTTGATAAATCTGAAGTAACAATGACCATTCTTGTTCATGCTGCTGTATGCTCATCATAATTTTTCTATGATAAACTATTTAACTAGAATCTTAGTTTGAGTTCACCATCGAATGAACATGCCTTTACTTTTTGCAGACCAAAAGAAGGAATACTATAAGAAATTAAGAGAAGAGTTGAAGCGTGCTGACAAGGAAGACAAGCTTCTGGATCGTCAACGTCGCAGAGAGAAACTAGTGAAGGAAAAGATGAAACGGAAGCAACGTCATGAAGAGGAAGAAGGTGATAATGAAGAATCTGGGTCAGAAGAAGATGAACTGATGCAGCAACATAGACATAAAAAATCAAAGATTTACTTCGATAACGACAGTGACAATGATGCTGATGATAAGGGTGATCAAGAAGATACTGGACCCATGAAAACTGATTCTATTTCCCTGGCTGAACAAGAAGCACTGGCTCTTAAGTTGCTCAACTCCATGCACTCATAAGTTGTGCATGTGTTTTTGGAATTCATGCTCTCTTCTATCCATTTTTTCCAGAAAAATGTCTCAATTTTGTAGCTTAGGGTCGATTAAAACATAAATTTTCTCTACACCTTGGGTTTGGATTCTCCAAAATCCCAATTTACTTTTTGTATGTAATGAATATTTATAGTTCAAAGTTATGCAAATGAAAGGCACTTGTGACTTGTAAATTCTGGGTTTTTTATCTATCAATCGCTAGCTGATGCTTTCTATAATATGAAGGATACTAAGATTTATATAACTAAACATTAGCATGACTTGAATTATTGTACATGATTTACGGGAAACAGAAAACAAAACCAACTCAACTCAAAGTATTGAAATCAAAATAGTGTGAGTAGATTTCTATGTCTTGGTCTTTTTCTTCTTACCACCGGTTTTCTTTTTCGACTTTCGGAAACTTCCAGTGTCCTGTCAAACACAAATGTGCAAAGCTCCTTAGATACCACAAGAGTACCAATAATCAACATAAGAGGTTTTTTTTTTTCAGTGTACATACCTTTCTGTATTGTCTATAAGCTAATTGACCCATCAACTCCTGTCCATTTTTAGAGACGTAAACCTGCATAAGTTGTCAAATTGCACAAGTGATGTTAATAGCAACTATGAAGCAGTCCAAGACACAAAAGAGGTAACAAATATGCAAGCCAAGTCCAAGCAAGTATAGGAGAAATACAGAAAGTCAATGAGAGAAGGCAAAATTAGCAATATATAGCCTAAGAAAATTGAAGCCACCTTTTTTCCTTCTGGGGATGTATACCAATGACCAGAGGATTGACCAGATGCATGCACTCGTCTCTTACCGGCATCCTTGGGAATGTTTTCAGAACTCCGTGGGTCAATCCAACCTTCTGAGGTGTTTGCAACGTCTTCGGTGTTTGATCTTTTTGATTTCTTCCTTCCCCTTGTTGAGCTTTTACCATTGTTACTCTGTGCTCCTTTTCGTTTTGAAGTTTCTCCATTGATAAATTGGCTCCTGATTGTACAAATATGTTTAAAACTTCATTAAATGTACAGAAGAATCTCAAAACTAGTAAAGTGAGATGAGGGTAAAGACAGTACGTGTAATTCATAGCTGATGATCCAGGTTGTTGATTGCTTCTGTCAAGAGCAACACCTATAGGTAAGAAGTTGGGCAAGCGACTGTGGACTAAATTCTGAATCCTGGGATCCTTATGTAAAAAATAATGATGAGCAGGAGGAAGAGGGTTGGATGAATCCCAGTTTTGCTCCAAACTCATATGGGTCATCTTTGGGAAAGAGTTTCTATTATTATCTAAACATGGATTTGTCTGAAGCTTCTGGGATCCATCACCCTGCTTCTTCCTTGATGAGAAGTATTCTTCGCAGACCTCATCCAAAGCTGGAGTGGCAATGCGAAAGTTATTAATAGGACAAAAATCTTTCCATAAATCATCATCTTGATGAACAAGTGAAGGAGCTTCTCTCTTTTCTTGACTAGCAACTGATTTAGACTCCTTCAAAACTGCATCTGGTATGTGAGCTGTTTCGTTTACATCTTTACTGACAGGTGGATGATCAGAGTCTGAGTCAGAATCAGAATCAAGCAACTGAAACTTTCTAAGAGGACTTATAGTTAACTTTGGGAACACAAATTCATTTTGGCGAGTAGGCAAACTGGCAGATGGTACACCAGCAGACTGCTCCTTTTTCCTGGCCTTCAACTGGCCTGTAGATCGAGTGGTTAAAATTGCATGTCCTTGTAACGGAACTTTCGAACTGCTACACACAGAACGGAACTGTGTTGATAGAGGTTCACCTGTTCCTGAGAAAAGATAAAGTTCATTTGTCAGTGTAAGTAAAAAGGAACACTATATCTATTTAACGAAGTAAAAAGATAGACTAAAGCAGTCAGTGACAAGCTCGTGAAAATGGGCTACAGTCTTGTGGCAATTGTAATATTGTGACACAAACCAACATCTGGAGCAAGGAAAACTATGCACTTCAGCTTCAAAATAACCTAAAATTCAGAGGTTAACACCTAAAATTCTATTGACTTAACTGGATGGATGTACACAAAATAACCTCCTTAATACCAACTCAATTTCTCATGGACACACAACAAACTCAATGGACTGAACTCCAAACATACTTTTTATATTATACAAAATTATAACTGATGAATGTGAGCACCAAATTCACATAACGTTGGACTTTCTTTTCAAATTGACCACTACAGACGAGCTTCTATGCCTAGCCTTAATCAAACTATGATGAATAGAAACTCACTACACCAAAAGCAAGCAGTTCCATCGAAATAGTAACTTACGATGAAGGAAACTCAATACCATAAGTAAAATCGTCAACTCAAGCTGGAAAAAACCATCCAATGTGGTCCACAACAGCTCTTAAATCATAACAGAAATAAATCATCCGTCTCTGAACCACCAAACACTCATTTCTATGGAACTGCTTGCTTAAATCACGAACACCAGATTGCTTAAATCACAAAAGTCCAAGTTATACAATAATCACTCCAAAAAGTTTTTTTTTCTCCAAATACAAGGCAAACCAAATCACAACTGCAAACCCTTTCCCCAAACCATAAACCTAAAGCAAAAACCACCTCAAAACAACTCAAACTCAGTGAAATGCATTAAGAATGAAATTAAAAATAAAATAGAAAATCAATGCTCACTAACATCCCTAGTACCCTACTAATCCAATATGTACACAATCACTCAAAAGCCATCAATAAAAAAATAATAAAAATAAAAATAAAAATAAAAAAAATTTAAATAAATGGAACGTTTTCACCCCTAGGAATCGAATCTTCCGGTGAAGAGAACTCTTCAATCTCATCATCACCCCAAACCCTTTCTATTTCTTCCCTGTTCTTCATCGAAGACGATGACTCAACAGTGCTAGGTCCAGGTCCGAGTCCAGGGCCCCGTCTGAGGCGTTTGAAAACCCTGGTAGATTCGGCTGGTGGTTCGGCATCCGATTCGACATCGGAGTCATCCACTTGCGCTCGCTCGAGCTCGTCGAGAGCGTCATTAGCAGGAGGAGATGAATTAGATGGTGAAGGCCTCAATTGAGAATCTAAATCTAGACCGAGAGAGAACGACGGAGGCTCGAAGTCCGCCATGGATCTCGCGTGACTGCGACTATGCTAAAGCGAAAGATTGATTAGAGAGATTTGAAATATTGAGATGGAGGGAGCGAAACAAAATGATTTTGTAATTTCGTGTGGCGTTTTTCCATTTTTGCGCCAAAATGAACAAATCTGAGTGAGGACGTAGATTGTGCTGTAAGTTTTTTAGCCCATTATCTCTTTGACGGCCCATAATATTTGGGCTCACTCAACTTTTAGTTTTATTCTTAAAAACCCAGCCCACAATTTAATATTGGGCTTTAATAGGTCTAATTTGTCAGACAGAGTAGGAGTGAGCACGGTGGGTTGGGTTCGTTTTCGGCTGATCCGTATCGGTTTTTTTTTTTTTTTTTTATTGTTTTTAATTTATAAAACAATGAGTTCTTTTTGGTGGAATCCATGGGAATTTTTAAAAAAAAAATTATAAATTCAAATTAAATATATCTTGTTTTAATAGTTTAAAACATTTTAATATAGTATATGCTTTCATATTAATTCTTAAAAAATGAAAGGATATTTCAAAAACGAATTCTAGATGTACTTATACGTGTAAATGATTTAAAACTTTTCATAGTGATTTGAATTTGAATGCACATATCGAAAATAAAAATTAAATACACATTTCAAAATTTTAAAGAATTTTTATAAACGAATCCTGAATACATTTATCATTCAATTACACTTAAATGTACCATTAAATATTTAAAACTTAAAAATAAATCAAAATAAAAAATCGTGATACAAAATTTAACTTTATATTTTCAAAATCAAATTGGATTGAATTTAAATAAAGATCTAATAACTTAAGTTAAAAACCAAAATCAGTTTGACCAAACTTAATCCAAAAAGTTAATTCATCTAAGTTTGATTCAATTTCAATCAGTTTGGTATCTTTTCCCACTCTTACAGACCAACAATGGAAGTAAAATCCAAATAAGGTAAAGATCACCAAATTCATTGCTACCAACCCCTAACCATTCAACTTTAATTTCAATCTCTCTCATTCTAACTCCTATAAACTCCCTAATGCCATCACTTAGAAGCAACTAAACCATCAGCCTCTAGCTGCTCTATTGAAATAAATTATTTAAACAAAATTTAAAGCTTAATTATTGAAAGAATTATGGCCTACAATTTCAATACACACAGTATGACTCTGTCCTATCTATCTATCATGATACATGCAGACGTAGTTAAATAATGCAATATATATTTATATATACATAAAGTGATACACGTGGTTAATAACTACCCTACGATTAACACGTCCACGTGGATCTTCTTTTGTGTCACTTACACACATATATTAAATGTAGCTATTAATGTTATCCTCAGTTCCATAACACATATTGGTTTACGTTAACATCATCAACATATTTGGAAAAAATTTCTATTTAAGGCGTCGAGAAATTGATTTAGCATTCGGAGAAGAGAAGAATACAGTATTAGAAAAGTTGGATGATGTATTGTGACGATGAGTCAGATATGGTGTCAACCTGGAGTCACCGGCTGTGGCTAGCAAGTGGGTGCATGATGGTGCTTATTTCTCTAGCTAAGTCCGTTGTGGCTGCGGCCACTGCTCGTATCTGGTTTGGACCAGTGGTCGCTGGCTTTGCTGGTTATGTGTTAGCAGACCTCATCACAGGTTAGTTAACTTATTATTTTCAAACAAATTCTCCATTTACATTAGATTTTCGAAACCATTCCTTGGAATATTTTTTAATTTAAATTTTCGGAATTATTACTTTAATTATTTTAATTAGTTTTAAAATATTTTAACGATGAAAAAAATAACCGAAAGGGGGACAATTTGAATAGTAATATCATTTATAAAATTATTTTTTTAAAAAAAATAAAAATTATAGTTTAAGGAAGATAATGGTAACAATCAAATTATCCAAATTAATATATATATATATATATATATATATATTTATATTTAGTTATATGAATTTTCATTTTCCAATTTCGAATTATTATGTTGTTTAAATCAACTAATATACTCTAGGACCATTATAATGGCAATTCAAAATTAGTTGGTTTTTTTTTAAGATATATGAATGAGTAATGAAAGCATTTTAACTTAAAAAAGATAAAATAATAATTTATGGCAATTTTGAGAGAGGAAATTATTTATAATAATATTTTAGAAGTACACTATTCAATATTTACGTTTAACTATAAATACTTTTAATTATATATATTAAATATATAATAATTTAATATTTAAAAAATAAATATTAATACAAATGAAAATAAAATTTCACATATCGTATTATTCGTTACATATAAAATGTATATATAAAAATTAAATTAATTAATAAATAATGCCTAATACATTGATGTCTTACTTATTGAAAAATGAATATTTAAACTAATGAAAACTTTAAAATAAAATAATTTATTAAAGATAATTTGGAGAATATTTTCAAAAATGGATGATCTGAAGGAATAATTCTAAAAATGGAAAAATGGGATAGCTTTTGGGTATTTTCGCAACTATTTTATGTTTATATGGTACATTAATTGCATGTCCAAAGCATACGTTATAAAAAAAAAAAAAAAAAAAAAAAAAAAAAAAAAAAAAAAAAAAAAAAATCCATCATAATCTTCACATTTACATGATCTCTGGATCCAGGAATATACCACTGGATCATAGACAACTATGGCGACTTCTCAACCCCACTCTTCGGTCCCCAAATACAAGAATTCCAAAGCCACCACAGCGAGCCATGGGTCATAACACATCGTCAAGTCGCCAACAATCTACGCGCCGTGGCTCGAGCCGCGACATTCATAATGTTGCCTCTAAATCTCTTATTACACAATCCACACTTCCACGCCTTGCTTTCTACATGCATGTGCTTTCTTATTTTCAGCCAGCAGTTCCATGCATGGGCACATTCCTCCAAGCGGAAGCTGCCGAAGGTTGCGGTGGCGTTACAAGCTGCCGGAGTTCTCGTTTCTCCGGCTCAACATGCGGCTCATCATAAGCCGCCGTATAGGAGTGATTATTGTATTGTTAGTGGGTTGTGGAATAAGGTGTTGGATGGTTGTAAGGTGTTTGAAGGGTTGGAGAGGGTGTTGTTTTTGTTGTTTGGGGTTCGTCCTCGGTCGTGGAATTGAGGTGATGTGGAGGGTGGCTGTGGAAGGGTTGTAAGGTGTTGTTTTTCAATAGGAGGTTAATTACTTTTTGTTAGTGACTTCCTAAAGTGATTTGAGTGTATAATGCATCCATGTTGATTTAATGACGTGCTACATGAAATCCTTCCCATGAAAACAAAGATGTCACCAGTTGAAACATAAAAAGTGCACAGGTTTGACAGGGTCTACACATGTATTTGTAACAACAAATATGAAGAAATAACATAGATGCATGATTCTGCGTACATAAGTGAGAAAACAAAATTCTATAATCTTGCACTTCATGTATCCAGTATTCAAATAATGCTGTGATGATGAATACAAGGAAACTGAATTGTAGTGTTAGGAATCAGACCCTACTGATGAGGAAATGGAAGATACACAGGGGAACCAGTAGCGCCGTTTGCCATCTTTGTGGCCATCATCAATCATCGCAAGACCTTCCTGCATCAACATAAAAAGGAATTCTGAGTCCTCGGATTCATGTGTATAAAGGGAAATAGAGGAGAAATTGGAAATATACATTTACAGACTGTAACTACTTACGTCTAATAAAGTATCAAGAGCATCAATAGCACGACCAGATGTCCAGGAAAGTCGTCTCTCTACCTCATCTACAGTCACAAAACCTTGAGCCTAAAAATTCGAAATTATTTCAGTTAGGTATTTAATCGACTAGTAAGAATCCAACTTTGAAGCAGATAGAAGCTACAAGGTGCTTTCTGAATAGAATATTGATGAAAGGGAACCATAAAAATGGAAGGTATAGAACCTGGGCCAACTCTAAAATTTGGTTATGGTCTTTGTTCAACTCGGTGGGCACAGAACGGATAAGCTTTTTCTTTCCTACAGAGATTACCTCATAGCCACTCCCCAGTACCTGAAAAAGTTAAAGCACAAGTTAAAAACCAGCTGGTTTTCAATCAATTTTCTGAAGTTGTGCTGCTTTTAATAAGCCAGATCAGCAACAGCCTTAATACCTTCAGCTTACTTATAGCACGCAAGCAATCATCTTCAGAAACAGCTTCACGATCGCTTTTTCGCCTCTGACGAAGTAAATTACACAGTTCCTGAAGGTTGATCAGACCTCCATTGTGAGATCTTGTTGCCAAGCAGATGTCAACAATCTGTACTCCTGTCTAGTCAAGTTGCCATGATTCAGTATTTAGGTAAGTTGCTGTGATAAACATTGGACAAATGGAGATGTTTAGAAGTCATAAACCAAGATTATTTACATGGAGTTGCAAATGCACCCACACAGCTGAAAATTTTATCATAAATGAGAAAAATCCTTAAAACAAAAATTTCAAGAAATGACACAGGAGAAAAGTCATGATTGTATTATTTACAAATATGTAAATGAATTAACCAAAGCTTGTGTTGATCAATTTTATTTTGAGAGAAATCATCACATATTTTTATAACCTGCAATAATAACTTGCAGGAAAACTATCCAAACACCAAATAGTTGCATTATCTGTGAACATACAACATCACTCAAAACCTCTGTAACGAGACTTCTGAAAAATCAACCAAAATAAACCACAAAACGACACTAACCAAGTTCATAGTAGAAGTCACCAATTCCTAACAGCTCTGCCCAAAAACCTTTATTCGAGGCTAGTGGATCCACTCCCACTTTAGCACACATCTCATGAAATTGAGATCTGAATGTAGGATTCTTGCGTATATCATTCTGCATCAACCCATTTCATCAATCAGCTCAATTTCACAAACCAAACCACAACTTCAAACAAAAAGAAATCATAATTTCCCATTCAAAACATCCATTGTGTTGAAAAAATGACAAACCAACCAAACCAGAACTAGGTTTGTCTTTGTCTTCAACATCACCACATAAAAGCTCTTAAACTTTCATCACACCACCTCCTCAACCAAAAATATAGAGTAACAGCCAGTAAAATCTTCTAGCATCAATACAATTAATTTGTCCAAGCTTTAACCAACACTCAATTCAATTAATCACATAAACTATTTCAAGTTCATCGATAATTTCAAAATAACCTAATAATACTAACAACTACACTACCAAAGATAGAACAATTTAACTCCAAAATCTAAAAGATTGAACCTTGTGTTTCCGAGCAAAGTCTTCAAGCTGTGATCTGAAGGTTTCAAGCTGTTCCTTCATGAGATCAGTTCTCAATTTGGCTACATTTTCTCCAAGCAACCGATATTGATCCTGCCGCCAGATTCACCAATAAATAAAGAATTCAAATAAAAAAAATGAATTACTGGAGATTCTGGAGTAAGATGAACAAACCCTAGCAGCTGCTGCAGTCTTTAGACCTCCGATTCCTGGTCGTCTTCTCATATCTCCCAATCCTCCTGCTGCTGTTCTGCCTCGGCGTATAAGACAAAATATGGTCTTGCTTGGAAGGAGGAGATATTGTTAGTTTTAAGGAGATATTGTTAGTTTTAAGGAGTTATGATTACAGATAATAAATAACAAATCAGAGTGGCGCAGCGGAAGCGTGGTGGGCCCATAACCCACAGGTCCCAGGATCGAAACCTGGCTCTGATATTAGAGAAAGACTTTCAAATATTTTTTAATTTCTCTTGACTTCGGGCTGGGCTATGTTAAGATTTAGGCCCAATTTTATTTTTATTCACAAAGCTGTGATGTCTACTTTTCATTAACACAGAGAAAATATTTGTTAAGGCCAAAAAGATTCAGATTGAACTGCTGTTCAAAAATTGGTATAAAATTTGTATGTAATAATATACAAGAGCTTAATGAGACAAGCTCTACATAAAAAAAAAAAAAAAAATCTACAATGCACCTATTGATTTCAATATCTCAATTGGGTAAGCTAAGAGTATAGAAAAATAGTGTTAATTGGTTCCTAATCAATCAGTTGCCTTGTGATTGATTAGGAACCAATTGAGATATTGAAATTCTAATCAGCTGACAGTCCTGTAGCTTCCTTGGGAATCAAAAACAGGAAAATGACAGGGATTAAACTGCAGCTGATCTGAATGGTTATACCCAGAAGAAGGTTGTCAAATGATCCAGATGAGATGTTCAAATATGAAGCTAACCCAGCGCCAGCAAATGATCCTACAGTTGAGCCGAAGTTGTTTATGGACATGAATAAGGCGAAGAGGGTTCCTTCTATTCCTGGTGGACATAGCTGTCCTGATAAGATCAGGAATGGCATGAACCTGCAAGAAAAATTTCGACAGCATCGGTAATACTCATACTCATACTCATTTTTCGGAAGCAAAGATGAAAGTTAGAGGAAGTAGAGAAAGTTGTGTACTTGAATTGATTGATGGCATCACCGAGAGCTGATCCGAAGAGAACTGTGGCCTTGTCGGATATCTCATAAACAACATTTGTGCGCGACACAAGAACAATATCTAGGAGACTTAAGATTGACATGCAGATTTGAGTCAAACTGCAATATGATTGTTCATGAGGGTTGATGAAATTAAGCAATCTGAGTTATAGAATGTATTATGAAAGATAGGTAATGTAAAGATTTTGATCCTTACAATAAGATTTGGCGCAGCTTTACGTGCTTAAGGTAACGGTTGTAAATATAGGTTCCAAGCATAAGGCCTGCCCATCCGACCACTCGTGCAGTACCTAAAAAGGATGCTTCTAGCTTCAAAACCTCGGTCTGGTAGTAGAACATGACAGTAGATAGATTGGGAATTGTCACATGTGCTAGGAAAAACCATGTCATAGGCCTAATCTCGTCAAGAGCAATGCGAAGAACACAGAGGTAAGGAAATTAGAATGGTGGATGCAACAGAAACCAACAATATCTGGCACAAAACAGTAACGAAAATTACCTCAAAATTGCAGGCTGCTTAAATGCGTAATACAAAGTGATAGTCGCCTCTTTGAGGGAACTGTACCACTGTACAACTAAGCTATTGGTCTTTTTTGGACTGTGGAGTTTAGTATAAGCGAAAGTATTTTTCTTCTTCTTTTTCTTCTTCTGATTCTTTTTTCTTCTTGAAATGTTCCTTCTAGACTTCTTTAATGAGAAACCTTCTTCATCGGAAGAACTGCTATATCCATTAATATAAGGCTCTAACAAAACTTCAGTTCCTACAGGATCCTCTGCAACCAAACCACACGATAATAGCTGTATGGTTGGTAATACGGCAAAAAGAAGGAAAATTGATTTTATCTTTAGGTTGTTTAGTGCATATCCTCCTAGCAAGCTCCCACATATTCCACCAAAAGCCATTGACAACCAAGAAATCGACTGGAGATCTCCAGCAAATGAGGCCCTGATTAAGTCAGTGATAAGTGAGGATACGTAAGGTCTTATCTTAAAACAATTACAAGTATTAGCTAGGTCGAGAAACTATAAGCAACGTAAATATAAACCTGGTAAACCAATTGAGTCTAGCATACTTCAAGTGGTTCAAGTTTATGTATTAATAACAATTTAAGCAATAAAGTGTCTGCACTCACTTCTCATGTCTCACTGCCTCAGCGATCATTCCATCGACAACAACATCAGCCATAGCAGAACCCAGGTTCTGTGTTGTCAAGAAGACTGTGAGATGCCATGTGGAGCTCCTCAGCTCATCATTTAGACCTAGGACTAGCCATGGCACAAGAGCAAGCACAGTTGAAATCTGTATGTATGGCACTCTCTTCCTTCCTCCAATCGGAATACAATCTGACAAAATTCTACATGCAAAATGTAACGTAAGTTTATATCATTCAACAGCTCAATGACAAACAGAAGAGCAATTTCAGTTCTAAATCATCTAATATACATACCCATATAATGGTTTTATACTCCATGGAAAGAATGACACAGAAGACACAAATTGAGAAGTCGAAGGCGACAACTTAAGCAAGTCCTTTAGCTGATATGATACTGCTGTCCACACAAATGATCTGAAACCCTACACACATATACATTCAAAACCCAAATCAGCATCCTCGTATCAATTTTTTGTAATCTTATATCATCACATGATCTACTCCATTCATATAAATTAAACAAGTGACCACCTATACCAATACCACACCACTCAACATAAAACCAAATCTGCAAACCCAAGTCTTCTAAAAGACAGAACAGGAAACATCACATGTTTCATGTCCCAGAATCAAAACCTCAACAAAGTTCCTAACTTTCAATCTCTTACGTCATTGTCTGACATTAATACAATCAATCCTTGACCAAATCTATCACCATATCACAAATCGCCAAGAAACAAGCTACAAGTCGACATTCACAGAAACCCCAGATAACAAAAATAAAAAATAAATCACCCTACAACAATCAACCCCTTCAAAGATCATATCATATGTCAATCAAAACTCAAATAAGAAAATCAAAATGCAATCTTTTGAAGATAAATGTGTACCTGTGTGAAGTATATCAAGCAAATAAGCCAGAGAAACGAAAAACCGAATGCTTTGTTCAACTGTTTTAACCATCGTATCATTTTTTTTTTTTTAATTCTTTAAAATTCAATGCCAAGAAAGATGCAAAAGAAACTTAAGAAGACAGAGCTTGATAAATTTGTCTCTTCTTCAACGGTTTTTTTCATGCGTTTAGTTTAATTTAATGGACATTAATACCCTTGCTCGTTACACCAATCAATCTGGTCAACTTATTAGTCAATGAAGGATTTTTTGGTCTTTTCATCGGTCTTTATTTCCCCTGAACACGTCTTGTTGTCCTATTATTACACGCCACGTCAGCTCTAAAACCACTTTTTTCCTAGTAGAATCTGAGATTGATATTTCATTCAATTTTTTTGATGGATTAGATTTTTAATGTCTAAATATGCAAATCAATATGTAAGATTTACAATCTTTGCACACAATTTTGAAGGGCAAGCTTTAATTTCCTTGGTTTAAATTAAACCATTCTTTTAAAATAGTATATTCATTATAACAATGTGGTTCAATATCAGCATAAGGGCACAATGACTAAAAAGACATACATAAACATAGGCTTATCATAAAGCTGTTATTTTTTCAATGTGCCAAGAGCACACAATCTTCTATTCCTTATATGGTAATCTGAAGCTAAGATGTACAAATTGAGTTCTAAGTTCAGCTGCATAAGGAAGAAGATACAGTAGCATGTCTATAGACGAAAGGTCTAACGGAATGGAAGTGACCTGAAGAGTGACTGTAAGTGAACTTGACTCCAGCACTGCCTTCGCGAAGATGGGAGCATTGCTCATGGAAGCTGCTGATCGGCCGTGCTACACAAGCATCCCAGCGATCACTTTCTGGCATTGTTTCCGCCACTGTGTACTTGCCTTTCGCGTCTGTGAATGCTTGATAGTTCAGGACTTCACCGGATTTTGTTATGCAAAGAACAGCAACCTCCGCACCTGCATTAGATATAGCGTCCAATGTTAAGTATTGGATCAAAGAGCATAGCAGCAGAAGCTATTGAACTGATAGAGTGCCAATGTAGTTAAAGTCAGAGAGTCTTACAACTGGATTGGAGACCAAATCTAACACATAACAGAAATATTGTATGTCATGTTAACAATGTCCGCAGATCAGCTAAAATTTTACATAAACTCAGAAATGAATAGCTTGTGTTGATGAAACTGATTCGAACAGAGACCATGTAATGAGGGAAAATGAGATATGCACTTAATCACTAACAAGAATAACAACAAGAAGTCCAATCAAGAATTTCGGATTATTGAAATTGATACAAGAGAAGCACAAAAGCAGTTGTTAGTGAAGAGAACAAAATCATAACATATAAAGAACACAAGAGACCAAGTAATCATCATATGCTTTACAAACATCCAGTAATACACTAAAATCTCCACAACGATGGTAACATTAAGCATCAAGAATTCAGAAATGATCAATTTTTATTCCGATTTACTACAATTTGGTCACTCTCTGATCTTAGTTTCATCCACATAGGTCTGATAAGAGTCATCAAAGAACACATTAACAACTAAAACAGAGAAACAAACCAATTAAACGAAGCGAGATATTGCAAAACTCGTTAATTAACATCAAGCAGTCTACTTTAACACAACTAAAGGACTAAAATCACCAAAACATGAACAATCACAGTTCTAAGACCAAACCCAGTTGGCAAAATCAAGAAAACAAAAACAGATCAAAAGAAAGAATGACATAATCATGAAAACGCAGAATCAGAGAAAGGAGAGACCTTCAAGAACATGGTCTTCAGGTCCGATGGAGGAATCGCCACAAACATCACACACAACTCTACCACGAATCTCACCGGTCCACGCATCAACACTCGATAAGAACAATGTCGTCAACACGAAAACAATTAGACCCAGGTGCTGTTTTCTCTTCTCAATCGCCATAGTTGAAGGTAAACAATCCCTCGCAATCAATCAAACCCAGGTTCTGCATAGTCATTTGTAGTCTTCGAATGACTGTGTTCTGTTGTGTCGGCTACTAGGTCCCACACGTTGAATTTTCTATATCACCCCTAAAGATTAATAAATTTTCAATCTTTCCAAACCTCATCAGTGTAATTTAGTATATATATAAGGACTAGTACTGCAAAATTTGATCTTCATAAGTTTCTGGTAAGTTTCTGATCTTTCTACATAAAACCATTCAAGATATTTACATAACAGAACTGCCTTTTCAACAAAATGTGTTCTTTTGGTATAGAAATCTAAGAGATCTTATAGAGATTCAACTCTGTTCTCTGTCCCTATGATGAATTGAAAATGTAAAAGTAGTGGTCTGATCATTATCAATACATTGATGAATATCAATTCTGAGGGACGTCTGTAGTTTTAGTTTTCAAGATTTCTAATAACACACATGGTTTGTTGTTCCACATCATTAGTTGTTTCACAGTGGATTTCAAAAGATGGATGTGTATATGAATGATATTTAACAAGCTAACAGACCAATAGTGTGAACAAATTCATTCTGATTATCATGTAGAGCCTATACATTTTCAACTAATTCTTTATTTTAATCCTGCAAAGATCTTCTCAAGTCTGCTAATCCGCTCCTCAAGCTGCAATTCTTCCAAATCACAGTACTTAGAGCTCTCCATGTCACTAGATGTATCAGTCAAAGGTGCAGCTTCATCTTCCTTAGTAGTCTCCTTTCCACTCTCCTCTATTGCCACTGCTGGAGTCTTTTCACTCACATTCATTGCTCCAGTTGCCTCCTCATCACAATTACCTTCACCAACCACTGTATGCTTGGCAACATTAAGACCCTTGTAGTTCCTTATTAATTCTGTAACTGTCATATCATCATCCTCAGCTTCCACCTGATTCAGTGGAGAATCAGAAGGCAAATTCAAGGCACAGTTCTCTCTAATAGTTTGATCAATATCTGATATCTTTTCAATCTCTTCTGTCGCTTCTTTGTTGTCTCGCAATGACTTGTCATACCACCATCTCCATCTCCTTCTCCTTGCAGTCTCAACCAGGATTGTTCCCACCAAGTTGCATACCTTGTTGTAACATCTCCTTCATGATACCTAGACGGAACATACAGATGTGAATAACCAATAGGCCTACTGTAGTTTCTCCAAGCAACATCTCCGCTCTCTTTTTCTTGTGCCACACAACAACCAGGGATGTCTTGATCAATCCCAAACTGCATTGCAACACGATGAGGGAAGTATTGCTCAACACAATCAAGACCAACAAGCGTAGAAACCCTCAAGCATCTAGCAAATGCTTTCATTTCTTCTGACAAATCAGCATCAACAACCACCTGCATTTCCTTCACTACATAAAACTCAAACAACCTCCAGTTGCTCAAAGCTTTCACATACGGCCGCCAATCGAAACTCTCTCCAGAAGAATCTAAAACCTTCCTCACATTCTCAACACTCATCCCCAACTTCCCCCATCTAGCAAACCTAGGCTCGCCAATGTTGATCACATTAGGCTCCGGTCTCAATTCCATAAACCTCTCCCAAGCCCAAATCTGCACCAATTGCATAGGTGAAAACACACTCACTTCTAATAATTCACCACCAACAACAACATTCCTAGAGTGACCTAACTCACTACAAGCTAAAATCTTTTTCTTCAAGAAGCTTAAATCACGGTAAATACTAGCTAAAACAGCAGGAGCAAGTGCAATTTTGATCCCTTTAGCTAAATGTACAGCAATTGGAAACACACATTGCGGAATCAGAAAACCAATAATTGGAAAAACAAACCTTGACAACCACAAAGCCAAAAAAGCTTCATGTTCAACATCACATCCACTGTTCATGAATTCCTTCATCCATAAGCAATGCTCAGCATTTCTAGAAGGAACCCTATTGAGTTCAAGCCTTTTCCAGTTCAGTTTCTCCTCTTTCTCCCTCAACTCCTGAGATGTCGAAGCTATAAAAACCGGAGACCCCGTCACAGGAAAACCACAACCCACCATCATATCTTCAAGTGTAATGGTCGCTTCTCCCCATGGAAAAACAAAACTGTTCGTCTCAGGACTCCATTTCTCTACAAGACTCAGAACCAAATCAATGTTTCTCCTAAACCCGTAAGTTGAGTTCATAACAGCTTCAAAAATCCCTGCTTTTCTCCAAGTGGGTTCATGTAAAGCTGCCATCTTTCCTACCCATTCCTTCCAATTTCTCTGTGGTCCTTGCCATCCTTTGAAATTGACCTTCAAAGATGGGAGCTTTAAGGAGGAGAAGGAACAGGAAGGAAGCTCAGAACAGGTCGCTGTTGTTGTTGTTGGAGAAGGTTGAAGGAAGTGAGCTAATCTCATGGTGGGCAGAGAATCACCAGCAGGTGACACCATGAGTTCTTCTCTCTCAGTCACTGCACCAGCCTCTGTCAATTGCTCCATTGTAAGAGACAAGAACACACAAGTGAATGAAAACATTGACCATTGTAAATCGATAAGCTTTTTGTTAAGCTACTTTTTGCTATTTTTGTTCAATTCAATTCGTTGTGTGTGATCTACCTGTTATGGGCCTTTGTGTACATATATCATACACGTAATAATATATATATATATATATATATATATATATATATATATATATATATACGTACACCAGCACAACACTATTTCATCATTCATCAGACTATTTCTAGTTAGGTATATTTTCACAAATTATTATGGAGGGATTATAGTAAAGGTATATTTTCACTTCAGAGTATAATATTCTTAAAGTAATCCTAACATGATTAGTTTTAAGTTTTAAAAAAAAATAAATAAATAAAATTTTAAGTAAAAAAGTGAAGAGTGATTTTACCTCTATAAATTCCATATATATATATATTTTTTTATGGTCGTCATTTATCAATACTATTTTTTTTACAAGTAACTTTCTCGACCAAGTATATGCAAACGAGCCATCGATATTTTGTATATATATATAAATAATATTATGATAAAATATTTTAAATATAAAATAAAATTAAAGAATAAATAAAGAAATAAAGTATTTAAAACTAAAAAAAAATTAAGATAATAAAAATGGAAGGATTAAAATAAGAGAAATGAAAGGAGTTATAAATTTATTTATGGTAAAACCTCAAAAGAAAAGAGATTAAAAGAGTTTATTGTAATCTTAAGTTAAAGTATCTACGTATATTTTATTTAAAGGAAATCAAAATACTTTAAAGTATATATATATATATTAAAAATTAGATTAATGGAAAAAAAGTGAAAGAATGCTATATAAGAGGTGAAGTATTTATATTTACTAAATAAAAAAAAAAGAAATTAAAAGAAGAGACCTAAGAAATTAGAAATAAAATAAAAAGATATAATTACCAACTCTTTAGACAACATTTTTCAATTTAACATTTCAACCATGCATGGTTTCAATTTAGTCCTTGTATTTTATAAAATTTGGTTATTTTAATCTTTTTGCTTATGTTGTACTTGAGATGGCAAGAAAAAAATAAATTCTGAGCACGTTTGAGCGACTAAAATGAAAATAAAGAAAATAAAATGCAAGTTGAAAGATCAAAATGAAACTTCATATAATTTGAGGGTTAAATTAAAAAAGTTTTTAGATATCGATTAGATTTTTTTTTTTAGCGATTTAACAATTTATCTATTTGGGAGAAGTTATTCTGTTGTCATTCTATATAGCTTCTTGAAGTAGGTATCTGCGAATTACTAATAAAAAAACTCCTATTTTACCCTAACCAAATTGTGAAATTACAAGATACCATTAATAATACTAAAATTCTAACATTAATCTCATTTCAAATTTTCGCTAGATTTATTTATTTAATTAATTTATACTATATTTTTTTTATTTAGTTGATGACTATAGTAATATAAGTTTTAAATTTAAAATCTAAAAAAAAAATAATGTTTGAAAGTGAATATCATCACAAAAATCTAATAAATTATGCTCTAAGTTAAAAATTAGTATATTATGCTTCTACATTATTTTATATATTATTTTATATCTAACCGCTACCTTAATATTTTATTATTACTACCACACACTCATTTCAAATAACTTCTTTCAACGTCTAATTTAACAACCAACCGTTAACCAGCTAAAACAACAAATGTACCTGTTTGTGCCTAACACATTAACTTAAATCCTAAATATTCATCTCATGATAACCTAAAACAAATAGGAATACATGTCACCTTACTATAAATAAAACTAAAATTGAATGAAATTTTGAATAAAAATAAAGACTTTTATTATAAATTAGGTTGAGCTTTAGGTTGAAGTATAAATTCAAATTTATTTTATATTTTATTAAATAATAATAATTATTTAACCATTGTCTTTATAAATATAACATAAATTAACCCCTCAATAATCTAATACCATCTCCCAAATATTTTATATACATATATATAATTTATTCTAAAAATAATGCAAAAATTAATTTACAATAAAAAAATATCTAAAATTTCACATTATTAAAAGTAAATCAATATGATCTTATGGTAAGATTAAAAATTAAAATTACTATTTTAATATATAATTTATACGATCACTAAATTCATTATGTGGAAAAGTTTACTCAGCATTTTCACGTGGATTTTGAGTGTAACCAATAATCTAGACATATTTCACTATTGAACTCCCTCTAGACGGTGGGATACATAGATTAAGAAAATAGTCAAACTATAGTAATCCTAATTAGATAGAAATATCAAATGAATTGACAAATATTTGACAAATATAACCTTGATTGCATTAATTATATCCTCAAATTTTACTACGGCTAATAAATTCACTCCTAATTTTATCTTAAATGACTAAATAAAACACTTCAACAAATAAAAAATTCATTTCGATCGTTTAAGGTGGGACGGAGAGTATATGAAATATAAATGGGGTGTGACCTCTAAATATTACTATTAATTTAGTATTGGCTTTAAATACACAAAATAAAATATTACTAACTCACGGGATAATCCAAATATATTTTTCAGGGTAATCATTAACGTAGTAAAAAAATTATGTTTATTTATTTTATTGAAAATAATTATTCATTAATCATTATGAAATTTCTAATGTAATGGTAATTTCTAAAATATAAATATAAATGATTAAATAAATGAGTGAGATGTTGTAGAATCTTAGTTTATTTGTCGGAACATCCAACGTTGAATGACCATTTAAATAAACATTACATAATTTAATGTATGTGAAACCATTATTTATTATTCATTGCATTGTACATGTTGTATGTGTTTAATTATGATAACAAATAAAACAGTGAGTAGTTCGGATAATTATGAGAGTATACAAGTCTTCAACTTTATGCATAATTTCATCTTAACTTAATAGTATTTGGATTTCATTTGGGCTTTGCTGCGTCTGGTGTTTGGCTATATGGTACAATACAAAACACAAATACATATTTACAGCAGAACACATTCACATGGAAAGCATCAGTGTCATTTTCCAAAACATAAATGTATCACTGTTGAAACTCATAAACAAAAATTGTTTAGCTTTAAATTGCAGACATGTCCAGATTCAATAAATATTATACAGGACCTAGTAGCATCTCGTCAGCTTTTACTTTTATCATTAATGGTGTTTTAGAGGATTATTTTTTCATGAGTGAATCAGAACATGTCTAGCATTGAAAGCAATTTGACTTCATCTAATATGCACTATTTTGTTGGTTAGTAATTGTATTATTAGCTGTGTCTATGATAGATCATATCAAGTATTACTTTATACTACAAACATAACACTATAATAAAATAATCTAAAACCTCATGAAACTCATCATAAATTCTTTTCAAATACTAGAATCGACTTTGATTTAATTCAAATACATTCATATTGAAATAATAATTAAGAAGTTAAGAAAATATCTACTGTATACTAAAATGATCCACCATCACACAATAATTGATAGTATACATCTGACCAAAAAGTCAAAGTCCGTGTGTTATTAAACTGTATATGTCACTAGATTTTATCTTCAACAGTACTTTAAGGTTCCATAATTTTCATGTTAATAATTTCATCATTCAAAATTCATAATTTTAAAAAAAAATTATTTATTTTTAACTATTATGATCTATATTTGGTAGATATTATAAACTCTATACAATATAATTGAGTTGTTATACCTAAATAAAATGAATTGTAAATCATATATTTCAATTCTAGAGTTTCATATATTTATTACAATGAAATATATATTTTTGCATAATACTTTTATGCATTTGGAATTTTTTTTTTAATGTAATTTTTTATATGTAATTTTTTTATAAAAATTTTGTGACTCCCTCCCTCTCAAGAAGAAGATAATCATTCCCTTGCAGCAACAATTGAACCTGAAGCACTCCAACGTTAACTTCTTGTTACATATTGTTTGATATTGATACGGGTCGCAGTCTTACTAATTGTAATTTTTTAACATAAAACTAAAATGTGTGATAAAAATTTCTTGACAGGTTGAAATTGAGAAGAAGAATAGTCAAAAAGGAAAAGACAGTGGTTACATAATATTACCTTATTATTATTATTATTTTAAATCGTAATTTTGGGCTTGTTCCCATGAGCTGGAACTACAGGGCAAAAATACTATGTATTATATTCTTAGATAATTTTGTTTTTGTTAATAATGTACCTTAAGTAATAGCCATGAGTATTATGTTGTCATTTTAATGTATTGGATTTGTAAAATATAAATTTGTTTGAAATGTCATGAGACTAATGATTGTTCATTGAAATGGAGAAAAGTATGCTGTCACTTTTATGTATTGAATTTGTAAAATATAAATTTGTTTGAAATGCCATGAGACTAATGATTGTTCATTGAAATGGAGAAAAGTATCAAATATGCATTTACACTCTAATAATAGTATTCAGAATTGAAGAAGATAGCTCTACATTAAAATGGTCATTGAAAGGTGGAAGCTTAAAGAAGGAGAAACCACAGGAAGAAAGATAGCGTAAATTCAAATCGGGATCTTTTGGTTCTTTGACCTCTTTTCTTTAGGTTCCTTCAGCTCCTTACTTTTCATCGATGGTTAATGCATCTTCTAGATGCAAAAACTCTTCTAAGCAAGTAGTTGGTTGTTTCTCCGCACATGTTTCATAGATCTCATATTTTCTCGATCGACTATATACAAATTAACTATTTTATCCATTAAATGCATATTACATATATAATGATAGCGAAATCTAAGAGATATTTTTGTAAAATATTAAAAGAAGAAATTTTAAAGAATGAATAAAGAGGTAAAGTAAGGTGTCTTGTGTATATTTTTAGGGATTCATGGAAAGAAAATTAAATAACAAAGACATAAAGATAAAAAGAAGAGAGAAGTGACAAAGGAAGAAAGAAAATTAAAAAAGAAAAAGGGAGGAGTATGAAAGAAAATCAAAGAAGAAAGACTGGAGAGGTACCGGGGTGGTTAGAAACAAAATAGAAGATAGATGGGGGTTTGAAACAGGGAGGAATACGAAAGAGAAGAAAGATTAAGAGTGAAAGATATAGCAGAGGAAATAGAAAGAAGATCTAATAAGGAGGCCGAAGGAGTTAGAAAGAAAATCATAGAAGAGACTTATAAGAGGACGAAAAGAGTTAGTGATAAATACGAGTAGAAAGATTTGAAGTGGATTGGGTACTAAAAAAAATAACGCGATAACTTCTAAACTTACATTAAAAGATATTTATATCTAAATTTGAATTGATCTCATCTTTAATTTAAAATAATAAATAAATTGAGAATCTTTTTTTTTAAAAAAAATAATTTTACATTCAAATTTTTTCTTTTAATATTGATTTAATTATTTTATTATAAATTCTGATATTAAAGCTAATTCTAATTAGCGGAAACATAACCTTTAAAATATTACAATTGCTATGTTAAATAGAAATAAAATTTTAAAATTAGTTTATTAAATTAAGTTTTAAATATTTATCTGATCATAACTAAAAGTTATCATGAATATGTATAAACTTATTATAGATAAAATTAAATTAAAATTTAAATAAAAATATATTTTTTTATAAATTAAATTGAGCTCTAAATTAAAGTATAATAATATTAAAAAGAAAAAACCGTCATCTTAAATACCATCATCCAAATGGGCATTTAGTATCATCCTAAAAATAATATAAAATATACAAATACATAAATAAAGTATTTTGGGTTTCATTAGGCCTGTGATTGGTCTCGGTTACCTTACAAAGCATACAAATAAGTATAACAATATAATACATTCACGTGAGATGAAGTCAAATTCACGTAGAAAAACATCCGTAGCATTTTCATTATATAAATGTATCAGTATTGAAACTCACAATCATAAATTGGTTTGAATTGCAAATATGTCTAGATGGAAAGAATACTAAATTCATGTGGGTAAAATAGTGTCTACTGTTGAAAATGAACAAAAGTAAAAGCAATACAACAATAGCATCCTATCAGAACATGTCTAGCATTGAAAGCAATCTGACTCCAACATCTTGTCAGAACATGTCTAGCAATGAAAGCAATTTGACTTCATCTACCATGGACCATTTTGTTTGTTAGTAGTTGAAAACATACTCATCACTGTTTACTTTAAATTTGGCATGCTTCAATTCAATGTTTAATATTCAAAGAGACTTTATTGATAAAGCTATGTATATTAAAACTTCTGTGTAAACATTTAACAATAACATACAATATTATAAAGCGGTTGTAACTAGAAACCTCAAAATTCATCCATAGATATCTTTGGTTTTGTCACTAAGTTAAGCTTGAATGTAACTGTGTCACCATCCGAAGGGAAAAGTGTTAAAAGGATGTCTAAAATCAGGCTTTATTCACTGCATCCTTTTATGGGTTTTGGAATACCCCAAATTGCACTCTAGCTTCAACTTCAACTTGACGCACGACAGTTGAATATGTTTTTAATAAAATTCATTTTAATCACCAAATTCATTAACACTAAAAAAAAAAAAAAACTTTATGTATAATATTCTATTTGCTAATTTTATTTAACATCATATTTTGGATAAGTGCATTCCTTCATATTTCTCTCCGGCATGAGTTCTTTTCTCTCTCCATAACAGCATCATCAACATCACCATCAAATTTGTCTTAGACAAATACATACAAGTGAATGGAAATATAAACTTTTCCTTTTCATTTGCACAATATATATTAACCTACTTTTTCCTTGTTTGATATTTTTATTCAATTGAGTTATCCAACTCTATTGACATATATTTATGTATATATAGTACAGGTAATTACACAATGACTAAATTTTTTCCTAAATAATACTACCCTTCAACTATCATAAATATATAATATAGGTACTAAATGTTCATTAAAATCTACTTATAATTAAATTAAATTATTACGAAGAGTATGCTAAATATTTATTTCTAAATTATTAATATTCTTAAAGTAATGATAATATAATAATTTTATGCTCATAAATATTTTTGCAAAGAAAAAAAAAGGAGAAACATGAATTCTAGTGGAATACTAAACATATTGCATATATATATATATATTTACCTTCTTTCATTTTTTTCTAGAAATTTGCAGATTAAGGTAGACTTTCACGAAAGAGATACCGTAGAAATGTTATTTTATGAAATTGTAAAGAAGAAGGAAAGATGGACTTGCCAAGTCATTACATGTTACAACAACATGAAGAAGAAATTGATTTATGTAATGATGGAGATAATGAACAAGATGAATCCAGCAAAGAAAAAAGAAATCTGCCAACTCCTCTCAGAAGAAGCCCAAACAAACCTATATATTTCATAGATCTCATATTTTCTCGCTAAAAACTAACCATTAAGATGAATATAATAAGTAAAAGAAATTAAAGAGACGATAAAATATATGCAGATTTTTTTGGGATTGATGGGAAGAAAACCAAAATGACAAAGAGGTTTGGGATTGATAGGAAGAAAACCAAAATGACAAAGAGGTTCAATGAAGAGGGGAGGATCAAAAGAAGAGGGACAGAAAAAGATACGGGAGTAGTTGGAAAAAAAATAGAAGAGATACAGGAGGAGATCAAGAGGTGAAGTGCCTAGAATCTGCATTTACAATATCATAAAAAGAAAATTAGAAGAAAGAGATAGGAGGAGTTGGAAAGAAAAAAAAAAAGAGAGATCAGAGCAATTAGAAAGAAAATCGAAGAAGAGACTAGCAGGAGGAGTAAGAAATACAATCGAAAAAGAAACAGGTAAAAGATAGAAAGAATCAGTGATCAATATCTACGAAAGATCAAGTGATAACGTGAGGAATGGATACACCTAAAAAAAAATATTGATTTCATTTACAATTATAAAAAAAAAATGATAAACAGTGATAATTTTTTTTTAAAATATTATTTTTTTTCTAAATTTTCTCTTTTTATATTCATTTAATTGTTTCTGTTATAAATCTTGATAGGGTAAATTTACAATACACTACATTTAGTGGTAACTCTAATTATCGAAAACATGATATCTGGAGTGAATGAATTAGAATTTTAAAATTGGTATATTAAATATTTATTTAGCCGTAAGTTTTCTAATAACAATTAGATTTTTTTTTATTGATTTGGCCAATTCTGCTTATTTGTCGAAACATCCCAAGTTGAATCACCATTTAAATAAACTTTAGATACAACATAATCTAATGTATGTAAAACCATTATTCATTGCATTGTAGGTATTTAATTTATATAAGACTGGAAATAAATAAAACAGTGAGTAGTGTGGATAATTACGAGACTATACAAGTTTTTATCTTTATACACAATTTCATATTAAGTTAATAGTATTTGGGCTTTGATTGGTCTTGTGATTGGCTATATACTATGATCAAAACACAAATACATATTCACAATATAACACTTTCACATGGGATGAAGTCAAATTCATATGGGAAAGCACCACTAGCATTTTCCAATACATAAATAAATATATCACTATTGAAACTCACAAATATAAATTGCTTTGCTTTGAATGGCAGACATATCCAGATTTAATCAATACAATACAGAATCCAGAAGCATCTCATCAACTTTTGCTTTTTCCATTAATGGTGTTTTATAGGTTTGTCTTTTCAATATTCTGAATCAAAACATGTCTAGTATCAAAAGCAATTTGACTTCATTTAATGTGTACTATTTTGTTGGTTAGTAGTTGTATTATTAGCTGTCTCTGATAGATCATATCAACATTTACTTTATACTATAAACATAACACTGCAATAAAATAATCTAAAACCTCAGTAAAATAATCTAAAACTTCAGAAAACGCATCATTATAGATTCTTTTCAAATACTCGAATTCAGTTTATCTAATTCTGATTCAAATACATTCACATTGGAATAATGGTTAAGAAGTTAAGAAAATATCGAACATACATTAAAATAGTCCACCATCACAGAATATTTGACTGTATACATTTGACAAAAAAAAAATCCATGTGTTATTAGGCAGTATATATCACTAGATATTATCTTTAACGGTTTCATAATTTTCATCTTAATGATTTCATCCTTCAAAATCATTTTTTAAAAGATTTAATTTTTAATTATTATGATCTATATATTTGGTAGATATTATAAACTTCGTACAATATAATTGAGCTGTTATACCTAAATAAAATAAACTGTAAATCATATATTTCAATTTTGTCACGGTGTTTTCATATATTTTATTCCATCGCAATAATATATATATATGCATTTGGAATATATTTTTTAATTGTAAATGACTCCCTCCTTCTCCAGCAGATTGAAGATGGGTGACCAGAAGCACTCGAACTTAATTTATTACATTTTGAAGTTTTGTTTGTATGTGTCACCTAAGTCTGGAATAATCGGCTAAGATTATGGAATTGATAGTGTTTTAGTTAAATATAGTTGATATTGAAACTATAAAACAAATGGGTTTTGAATTGCAGAAGTAGCATATGGCACATACAAAAAATTACTATACACTAAAATAATAATATACTATTAGATAATTTTGGTTTTGTTAATAATGCACATTAAATAATAACCATGAGTATTATGTTGTCATTTTCATGCATTGGATTTGTAAAATGTACATTTATTTGAAATGTCATTGAGATTAGTGATGTTTTCAAACATTTGAATTGAGAAAAATACCTATTAAATTCATTTACGTGATTCAGGATTTAAGAAGGTAGCTGTCATTAAAATGGTCCTTCAAATATGGAGAAGGAGAAGGAGAAACAGCTGGAATGTGGCTCTTTTGTTCTTTGACCTCTTTTCTTTTTGTTGATCATTAATGCATCCCTTAAAGGCAAAATCTCTTTTGGTTGTCTTCAAACTTTTGAAAGGGTTAGGTATACGGATTACTAGCCTCTTCCTTGTAAGCCCATCTGATAGTGCAAAATAATATGCAAAACTTCTTGTAGTATTACTCATCTCATGTCAACCTAATTCAAAACACACCATTGCATAAGTGAGCTACTACATATTATAGTATGACAAATATTTTTACCTTCATTCATTTCAAAAGAATAAAGAAAGATGGACTTCTAGCCAAGTCCGCATATATTTCATAGATCTCATATTTTCTCGACCAAATATTTACAAACTAACCATTTTATCCATTAAAATGGATGTTATATATGTTATGACAGCGAATGATGGGTGTTTATTTTGATCAAAAGTTAAGTATCTGCATATGTCGAAATTAAATGAGTTTATTATATTTAAGAGGTAAAATATTTGCATTAATAAAAGGGAGAAATAAAATTAAAATGAAAAGGAATGGAGAAAGAAAATTAAAAAGAAAAAGGGAGAAGTACGAAAGAAAATCAGAGAAGAAAAACCGAAGGAGATGGAAAGAAAAAAAAATCAAGGATAAAAAAACCTAGAATGGTTAGAAACAAAATCAAAGATAGATGGGAGGGGTTAGAAAGAAAGAAAGAAAAAATTAAGAAAAACAGAACAGAATGGTTAAAAAGAAAATCGAAGATAAATCAGAGGAAATAGAAAGGAAATCCAACAAAGAGGTTGGAGGAGTTAGAAAGAAAATCAAAGAAGAAAATTATAGAAGGACGAGAAGAGTTAGTGATTGTTGATCCTATATGCATACTACGCAATCAACATACAAACAATAAGCGGAAAAGGAAAGAGAGATTACTGTCAATTGGTCGACGATAAATCTCCTAGAAATATCGTTCAGTTCACCGACTAAGAACCCCAATTGCACTTCTAGAACATGAACGCGGAATCTCTTCAAAACTTAAACTCTTGGAAACCTTGGAGTAGGTTTCACTTTGCAAACACTGTTTGCAATTCACGTTTCAGAGAACGTTCTGAGATGTGAAGATTTTGGGATGATTGAATGAATGAGAGGAGGACTCTATTTATAGTAGTCCTTGGCTAGTTCACTTGAACTAGGACTCATTCAAATTCAAACTCTTGAATTCTAATCAGATTGTTATCTTACTTATCCATTGCTTAACGGACAAGTAAGTGACTTGGGCTGGGCCTCTTGTTGGGTGGACCAATCACCCAGGCCCAACGGCCCCAAGCCCACATCAATATGAGGCTTGGGCCAATCCATATAAGCCCCAAGTCCAACATTCTCCCACTCACACAATAGATGCACAGCCCACTAAGGACCATCAAGGCTTGAATAGAGAAAGCACGCGTCGTTCAATCAATTGGTTTTATACAGCAAATAACCGGTGTGACCAAATGAACCAGCTTCTTCAATAAAGAAGAACAATCTCGAAATTCACTTCATATCCCAGACTACCATGATTTGAATTCACTTCAGACATGTTCGGTCCCAAACGAACCAATGTTCTGAAAACATCGAAGTACTTCTAATCACAACTGTGTTCCCAAGAACCACAGTCCGCTAGCGTGTGATTTAAATAGTGTGAATACAATTAGAGTCTTCCAATTCGCTCTTGTCCCAAAAGTCAATGAAAGTAACCGACATCACGGTCATGTCACATTGGCCGAATTTACCGTAGCCATAGAAAGACACGCCAATGACACAGTCATTACCCCAACACTCCGGATACAAAAGAGATTGTACTAAGGATAAATAAATATGGGACTTTGCACGATAAGGAGTAGGGACTGTTCTCAAACTTATCTCCCATAGGGTCAACTTATAGCTCGCACGGTATAAAAGCATGTGCGACAATGAACCTTGCCTCTACATTAGGCGCGTATGTCTATTATGATAGTTCATTGTCCGGACGATAACACAAAGCTATTCCTCAGACTTGATCACTCCCACTTTCAAAGTGCGATTACCCAAAAGTCTAGTCCGGCTTGTCAGGTCTCATGATTGTGGTTCTCATGAGCGATTCTCAATCCATGTTGGAGAATCTCATCTTGACGACCATGTCAAGGCGATCATTGTATACCTCTTAGTTCAAGAAACTCCCATTTAGAACATAAGTGTATAGATCTCATCTTGCATTATCACCGGATAATCAAGGCAACTGCGCGTACAAGTGCGCAAGTCTCTCAAACCTGACGACATACTCTCGGATGAATCAACTCTCTATATGCTAGAAAACACATGAAGATAAACAATTATCAAATAAAACATAGGCATAACAATCCAAGACATTACAATCTACGTAGACCCAAAGACCTAGAATGCTTGACAAAAACATCTCTAGTTACAGCCTTAGTAAATGGGTCTGCTACCATATCATGTGTAGATATATATCTGACTGTTACATGCTTCTTTGTCACTATATCCCTGACAAAGTGGTACTTAGTCTCTATGTGCTTAGACTTACTGTGATACTTAGCGTCCTTAGTGTAGGCAATAGCTGCCTGACTATCACAATATACAGTGACTGGCTTTGGCTCACTCTCAGTTAGGTTAAGGTCATCTAAGAACCTTTTGAGCCAGACAGCTTCCTGCACAGCCACCGAGCAGGCTACAAATTCTGCTTCCATGGTGGAAAATGCTATGCAAGTCTGCTTCTTGCTACTCCAAGAGATAGCTCCATGACTCAGAATGAAGGCATAACCGAAAGTTGACTTCCTCTCATCTAAGTCGCCACCCCAATCAGCATCAGTGTAACCCACTAGATGGCTTTCACCACCTTGGTAACATAGAGCATAATCTGAGGTTCCTTTTAGATATGCTAGAATCCGTTTCACAGAAATCCAATGCTTTTGTCCTGGATTAGACTGATACCTGCTTACCAGTCCTACTGCATAGCAGATATCGGGTCTTGTACACAATATAGCATACATCAGGCTGCCGATGGCATTTGCATATGGAACTTTCTGCATCTTCTCACGCTCTTGCGGAGTTTTAGGGCACATCTCAAGACTCAAAGTCTGCCCTTTTGCAATGGGTGTATCCATAAGTTTGCAATTAGCCATATGGAAACGTTCAAGGATCTTTTGAATGTAGAGCTCTTGCGATAAAGCCAATAGCCTC
Organism: Cardiospermum halicacabum; assembly: GCA_031304145.1. Taxonomy (NCBI): domain Eukaryota; kingdom Viridiplantae; phylum Streptophyta; class Magnoliopsida; order Sapindales; family Sapindaceae; genus Cardiospermum; species Cardiospermum halicacabum. Next base: position 30,498,791 of record CM062389.1, on the reverse strand, counting down.
TTACTTCGATCCCTTGAAATTTTGACTCCTAATATATAGGCAGCCTCACCCATGTCCTTCATCTCAAAAGTTGTCGACAACCAGTTCTTCGTTGACAATAAAATGTCCTTGTTGTTGCAAGCCAAGAGAATGTCTTCCACATATAATGACACTAACACAAAACCGTCACTGGACTTCTTCACATAAACGCAATGGTCTTCTTGTGTCATTTGGAAACCATATGACAACACCGAGTCATGAAATCTCAGGTACCATTGCCTGAAGGATTGTTTGAGTCCGTAAATGGACCTCAAGAGTTTACACACTTTCTTTTCTTTGCCTTTAGTTATAAAACCCTCAGGCTGTTCCATGTAAATCTCTTCCTCCAGTCCTCCATTGAGGAAAGCGGTCTTGACATCCATTTGATGCAATTCCAAGTCCATATGTGCAACTAAGACCAAGATTAGGCGAATAGAAGCGAATCTCACCACAGGTGAGAACGTCTCCTCATAATCTATGCCCTCAAGTTGGGTATAGCCTTTCGCCACCAATCTTGCCTTGTATCTCTCGATCGAACCATCAGTCTTCCGTTTAACGCGAAGGACCCATTTATTTCCGATGGCTCTACGTTCTGGCGGTAAGTCAACCAAGTCCCAGACATGGTTACTTTTCATCGATTTCATTTCCTCATCCATGGTTTTCATCCATAGATCCTTGGCGGGTGAATTGAGAGCTTCCTTTACATTTTTTGGTTCATCACCATCGTGTGAAGACATCATGAACGTTTCCCCTTCAATCTCGTAACGTCGTCGAGGAATGGGGATTCTTCTACTTCTTCGATTCGATGACTCAGGCATCGAAGAATCAGGAATCTGTGTACTCCCACTGTCATGTACCAGTGGAGCTAATTCTTCAGGCACTTGTTCACTCCCACTAGGATCAATATCCATCTGTGGAGGAACTAAGTCCTCTGATTCGTTTTGTTCAAAGAAGGAAGTCTCTCTTTCTACTTCACCCCTCTTGGGGAATTCATTCTCAAGGAACACAACATCACGTGACTCTAATTTTGAAATGGTACCATCTGAATTTTCTCCTATTAGTACATATCCTTTGGATTGCTCGGGATATCTTATGAAGATACATCTTTTACCCCTCGCACCTAGCTTCCTATATGGGCTAGAAAGATCATGTACATAACACGCGCACCCCCAGGGTGGCATATAGGAGAGGTCAGGTTTTCTACCTCTCATAGGGTGTAGTAGTCACTGATTTCGTTGGAACCTTGTTCAAAATGTGGGTCGTTGTTAGAAGTGCATCTCCCCAATAAGATATTGGAAGATTTACTTATGCCATCATCGATCGTACCATTTCTAACAGTGTTCTATTCCTCCTCTCGGCAACTCCGTTTTGCTGAGGAGTCCTGAGAATAGTCAACTGTCTCACTATACCTTTCTCCTGACACAACGTCTTAAATTGGTCAGATAGATACTCTCGGCCTCGGTCAGTGCATAGCACTTTAACAGTCCTATCTAATTGATTCTCCACCATAGCCAAAAATTTTCCAAAGCAATCTAAAACTTCAGATTTATGGGGGATTAGATAGACTATACCGAAACGAGTGAAGTCATCTATGAAGGTAATAAAATATGATGCACCACTTCTAGCCCTAACATTCATAGGTCCACATATGTCTGAATGAACTATCTCCAAAGGAAAAGTGGCCCTATTTGCCTTTCCAAAAGGTTTTCTAGTGGCCTTCCCAGCTAGGCAATGATTACAGACTGGCAACTCGATCTTATTATAAGATCATAAAATCCCCTCTTTTGCCAATCTGTTCATTCTATCTTTTCCTATATGACCAAGTCTAGCATGCCAAATGGAAATATCGATATCACCAGATGCAACAAGAGTAAAACTAGTATCACTATCGACATAAGAAGGGTTCACATAATCATCAATGCAAAGATAAATAAATCCATCAGCCATTCGTCCAAAACCAATAAAAACAGAGTCATAATACAAACTCAAAACTTTCGATTCAAACACAAGTTTATATCCAAAAGTCATCAAAACAGAGACCGAAACGAGACTACGTCTAATCTCAGGAGCGTAGAGGACATCATGTAGTAGTAAAACGTGGCCACTTTGCATCCTTAGTTTGCAAGTGCCGATCTCTTTTACTTCAACTCGAGAGTTGTTCCCCACATATATCCATCTAGTACCATGCACATGTGGAAACGGTGGAGGTGCATGAGCTTGAGCAACCGGGTGTTGCTCAGGAGAAGGAGGAACAAAAGTTTGAGCAACCGGATGATGCTCAGGATACATTGGGGCCGGTGGTGAAACCATCGGTGGATGCTGAGGAGGCGGTGGACCGAAATAATGTCCCACCGGGGGGTTTGGATGGGGAAAAGGATGTGCCCATCTAAAATCCATCGGCTGATGTGGAAGTGGAGGTGGTGGAGCAGCCGGATGCTGCTGCTGGACTGGGTAAGCAGGTCCAAAGGGAGGTGGCACCATCATTTGAGGAAGATTCGGAGGAAATATATAGACGAGAGCCGGTGGAAGGTGCCTATTTGGATATTGAGCAGCCCTCTCAGCGGGGACCCAGAAGTCGTTGTCCACAACATAACCATATCTAGGAACCATAACCTGTGCAAACAAAAAATTGCACATGCCATAAGCATGCAAACGGCATTAGTAAATTAAAAAAAATAATTAATGCCATAGTAAATAGAAAATAATATTTCCAAAGATTTTCCACGAAATTGCATGCTCAAAATACTCAAAAAATGGCATAAAAAGGTTAGGTTTTAAATAAAATTAAAAACCAAAAAAATTTGGAAAAAAAAATAACATTTTTTTTTAAATTTCCGGTCGCCAGCGGCGGTGGACCGGCGACGCGCCGGCCAGTGCCGGGTGGGTGCTGCACGCGACGGTGACACGTGGCATGCCGAGGCGTCGCCGCATGTCACAAGTACGTCAGCTGCACAGTCAGCATTTGGGCTGACATGGCTGCCACACAGGCGGCCGCGTCAGTGCTGACCTGTGCGCCACGCGGCACGAGGCGTCAGCTTGCACAGTCAGCAAAAAGTGCTGACTGGGACGCTGACTGGGAGCAGGCCACCCCCCGTGCGCCTCACGCGCCCGCCTGGCGCGTGAGGTGCACGTGCCGCCTTGTCGTGGTGTGACGGCGGTCGGGCCGGCGGCCGTTTGCTCCTCTCGCCGTCCTCTTTCCAGCCGTGCCATCGGTTGTCGTCTTCGGGGCTCCGGTCGTCGACGGTGAACTGCACTCTCCGAAGTTGTGACTGGTCAAAGTAGCTCAACATGAAAAACATTAGTGTTGTGTGGGTCTGATTCGTTCGAATCTGTCCTTAAACTTCGGAAGGCCATAACTCCTTCGTTTCTCGTCGAAAAAATTCATTTATATATCGACGGATTCGTTATTCGAAGACGAATCCAACGATATATAATTTGCATGTTGGAAAAATTCGTGTAATAAATTAAAACTCAAACAAGGTCACGAAAATCACATGCAAAACACTATTTTCAGCACGTAGTTTATATTTCATTCAAGAAAAAATTAACGACAGCGTAATTATTACGACCAACAACAGTAATATAACCAGGCTCTGATACCAATGTTGATCCTATATGCATACTACGCAATCAACATACAAACAATAAGCGGAAAAGGAAAGAGAGATTACTGTCAATTGGTCGACGATAAATCTCCTGGAAATATCGTTCAGTTCACCGGCTAAGAACCCCAATTGCACTTCTAGAACACGAACGCGGAATCTCTTCAAAACTTAAACTCTTGGAAACCTTGGAGTAGGTTTCACTTTGCAAACACTGTTTGTAATTCACGTTTCAGAGAACGCTCTGAGATGTGAAGATTTTGGGATGATTGAATGAATGAGAGGAGGACTCTATTTATAGTAGTCCTTGGCTAGTTCACTTGAACTAGGACTCATTCGAATTCAAACTCTTGAATTCTAATCAGATTGTTATCTTACTTATCCATTGCTTAATGGACAAGTAAGTGACTTGGGCTGGGCCTTTTGTTGGGTGGACCAATCACCCAGGCCCAATGGCCCCAAACCCACATCAATATGAGGCTTGGGCCAATCCATATAAGCCCCAAGTCCAATAGTGATAAATACGAGCAGAAAGATTGGAAGTGGATTGGGTACTTAAAAAGATAACGTTCTAAACTTACCCCTAAAGGATATCTATATTTAAATTTAAATTGATCTCATCTTTAATTTAAAATAATAAATAAATAGAGAAAATTTAAAAAAAAATTATTTTTATATTCAAAATTTCTCTTTTATTATTATTATTTAATTATTTTATTATAAAATTTGATATAGTAGATTCAAAGTACCTTATATGTAAAAGTAACTCTAATCAACATAAACATAACCTTTAAAATATTAAAATTGAGATGTTAAATTGAATTAAAATTTTAAAATTGGTATATTAAATTACATTTTAATATTTACTTCATCGTAATAAAAAATAATTATGAATATGTATCAATTCACTGTGAATAAAATTAAATTAAATATTTTTTTATAAATTAATTGAGCTCTAAATTGAAATATAATAACAATAAAAAGAAATAAACCGCCATATTAGATACCATCTTCCAAATAGTATATGATATCATCCTAAAAACAATATAAAACATACAAATACATCAACAAAGTATTTTGGGATTCATTTGGGCTTTGATTGGTATGAGTTAAAATACATGGTAGTAATGTTCAATAGACACAAGTAGTTGTGCAATACAAAACATATACAGATACAATTACATAGGATGAAGTCAAATTCACATGGGAAAGCATTAGTATCATTTTCTACCACATAAATGTATTAGTATTGAAATACAGAATTCACGTGGGTAAAATAATGTTTGTTGGTTCAACATTGAAAATGAATAAAGGTAACAGCATTAGCATCTCATCAAAATATGTCTAGAATTTACTGTGGAGCATTTTGTTAGTTAATAGTTGTATTATTAATTGGGGTAGAGATGATATCAACTATTACACTATACTATAAAGATAGTATAAAATAATGGAAAACCTCATGAAACTCATCATATGATTCTTTTCACACATTGAAATTAAGAAAAATATCATATGTATCAACATTCTGATGGGATTCAAATGCATTTTCATTTAGAAAGCTTAAGAAAATATTTACCAATATATTGAAACTAGAAAAAAGTTAATTATTTTTAAGCATATATGAATATCTGGTATACATCTAAAGAAAAAAAAATATAGTGAATTATTAAGCTGCATATGTCATTAATTTTTACCTTTAATAGTGGTTTAATGGTTTTATATTTTTCCTATTGTCAAACTTTAAACAGTGAAACCATCAATATGGACAAAGACTTGTGCATGCAAAATAAATGAAACTTTAAATTTGGTCTTCTTCAAACGTCAATGCATAATATTGAAACGAAACAGACTTTATTGATGAAAATATGTGAATTAATACTTGTATGCAAACATTTAAGAACCAGCCAAATCTCAGACCACAATGCCTGTATGAAATAAAAAAATCAATGGTTGAAGTACCCATCCCTGAGGTATGTGGATGGTACATTTAGCGGTGAGAGAGCATGGAGTGTGAATTGTTATAATAGTGATATATATATAGATATAAAATCTCCATGAACTTCTTTTAAGGACCATGTATGCACATTATTGTTGAAGGAAGTGAGCCAATCCAAATGCTTTTTCTTCTTATTTTCGCAATGTATTAATCTGTACTCTTTGCTATTTTTTTTAAATTGAATTTGTTGTTTGATCCAACTGTTTTCACATATATGAATATATTATTAAATAGGGGTGGGTATAAAATTCGGACCGAATCGGAACTGACCTGAACCGAAAATTGACGGTCCACGGTCCAAACGGTCCCGGTCCGGTCCAAAAAATTGGAACTGGTTATATTTGTCCGTCCGGTTCGGTCCCATGCTTTTAGGGACCGTAGGGACCGGACCGGACCGATTAATAGTAAAAGAAATATTTATTAAATAAATATATACATATTAAGAATACAAATAAAATAAAATAAATTCCATATACTTATTTTATAATATTAATGGAATTTAATTGGATAGTAAAATTTTAATTTTTATTATAATATTTAATTAATTTAATTATGCTAATTTGAATTTATTAGGGATAAATATATTTTAGGTGAATAATTATGATATTATAAGTTGACATAAAACATATGTATTTAATTAATATAAGATATGATTTATATATAATTTTTTAAAATTTATTTGTTAATATATATATATTTTTTGAAAAATCCAATCCGGTTGGACCGGACCGAAACCAAAATCGATTGGACCGGACCGAGACCGGAATCGGTTGAGACCAGACCGATCGGTCCAATATTTTAATCGGTCCGGTCCGGGTCCGGCCAAACCCGGACTAGACCATGCCCACCCTTAGTAATAACACATCAAGACTAGAATTTACTTAAGTAATACTACCATTCATTTTTCATAATTTTTATATACAAATACAGTTTACACACTACATTCATCATTATATTTTTATATAATAAAATAAGATAATGAAAATAAAAAAAAATAAATAAATAAATGTAATTAATATAATAACACTCAAAAATATTATTTCATGAAAAAAAAGAGAGACATTGATTCTAGTAGGCTACTACCTTCATTATGAAAATATTTCTTTTCGTAAAGTTACCAAGCACGAAAATATCACACTATGCTCATACATATATCATTTAAAGTTATTCTTATGAACATAAACTTTGACAAAAAGCTGAAGACACTTTTAGGGAGAAATTCAGCAGGAAGAAATAGTCTGTATAAGCTTCTCCACACGTCACCTTGCTCTTCAGAAGAAGATGAATCTGAAAATGAATATGATTCTGAGAATATAGTTAAAGTTGAGTCTCTTCCAAAGAAGAAGCTGAAACAAATCCGACCAAATATATTTCATAAATCTCATATTTTTTGGGCTAATTACATGCAAATTAACAATTAAGATGAATATAATATATTTCCTCCGTTTTTTTTTTAATCGCTACACTTGAATAGTAACCACTATTCATCCATCAATCTTATTTCGCATGTTGTTATTTATGTATAAAGAAAAATATACTCAAATGAAATCTTATTTTATTCGTTTTAACGTCTATTTTCTAAATCTAAAATTATTATAATTTTTAATTATGTATAATTAAATATATTTACCGTCAAAATTAAGCATTGGAGTGTGTGTAAACAGAAAGTGTAGCAAAAAAAACAGAGGAAGTATGTAATGCTAGCAAAATTCAATATATATATATATTTGTTAAAAAGTAAAATAAATTTAAAAATAGATAAAGAAGTAAAGTGTCTGCATAAATTTCTTTAACATTTATGACAAGAAAATTAAAATAACAAATAAGGGATGATCAAAAGAAGAGATATAGGAAGAGAACATAAAAAAATATACTTCTATATATTGAAAGAGTATTTTAATTTAAAGGTGAAGTATTTGAAAATATTTTTATGGACTAAAACAGTCTATTTAATTCAAATTCAAAGACAAAGTATCTACATATTTTTATGAATTTATAGAAACAAAATTGAAATACTTAAAAGAAAAAAAACGGAGGAGTTATCTGTAAGTGTTTACAAAATTATAGAAGGAAAATGAAAAGAAGAGATAAAGGAGTCTATTTTAATGGAGAGGTGAAATATCCGTATTTACTTAATTATGGAAGGAAAATTAAAAGAAATAAAAGAAAATAAGAAGACCAAGAGCTGAAATATTTACATTTACAAAGTCCTAAAACTAAAATCAAAAGACAGATAGAAGGAGGTTGAAAGGAAAAAAAAAAGAAAGAGAATTAAAGGAGTTAGAAAGAAAATCCAAGAAAAACCATGATTTGAATAAGGTATTCTATATCGGGTATTTTTGTTTTTCCACCCGTTTTATAAAAATAATCAATAAATCCATCTACTTTTAAAAATAATTCGAAAGATGACCTATTTTGATGTGAAAAGTGGTTTTGGATAAAATTGGCGTGGTTTTACTCTATATCTATATTAATCACATTAAATATTTAATTTATACCATCATTATTAACTAAATATTAAATTATGTTATTTTAATAAAAATAAAAATACAAATAAAATTATTTTAATTTTAATTAAATAATACATTTTAATTTACAACACACATAACCATTGAAACGTCAATTGAAACGGGTCCTAGTAGTTACTCGTATTTATAATAAAAACTAAAATAAAAATAAAATTATATTTATTTTACATTTGTATTAAAAATATAATTTTATTTTTATTTTAATTTTTTTTATTAAATAATCAATTTTAATTTTTTTTATTTTTAATTAAAAATTCAGAATAAATATGAATTTATTTCATATATTGTTTAATTTAAAAAATAAAATAAAATAAATTTATATTTATTTTGATTTTTTTAAAGATAATAAATTAAAATATGTTATTTAATTAAAATTAAAATAAATTTATTTTTATTTTAATTCTTATTAAAAATAACGTCATTTAATATTTGATTAATAATGATGATACAAAAATAAATATTTAATGCAATTAACATAAACATTGTAGAACTAGACGAAAGCCACCAAACTTTTATTCAAAACCACTTTTCACATGAAAATAGTGCCATTTCGAATTATTTTAAAAATAGAGGAATTTCTAGATTATTTTTATAAAATGGGTGGAAAAACGAAAAGACTCTTCTATATCTAGTTGTTAAAGTATGCTTTAATTATTATTATTTTTATAATAAAACACGGATAATTTTCCTTAAAAAAAGAGAGAGCGGTCGAAATTAAATGTAATAATTTTCTTTCTCATTAATTAACTATCTTTATATCAATTAGACACATTTTCTTTCTTATTCTCGTGAGTGAATTGTTAAATTACGATTGTAATTTATTTTCAATTTTAATGGTCATTATTTTATTTCCACTATTGTTAATAATTTAATAGTATAGTATAAATTAATATTATTTATAATATCAATATCAGTAAAAAAGTTTTTAAAATATCTTATTGATCTGATCATCGACAATGATGAAAGAATGTAGAAATGAAAATCAAATTTACAACACACATTGCCCAGCATGGATGACTTTGAATAGTTGGTCTTATAGCGTGTTACATTTTCTTAAAAGAAGGACGAAAAGTTGTAGTTACTCGTATTTATAATACAGTCATACATAACCATTGGCATATCGACAGTACTCAACATCAACTAGTATTCTCAATAACATTTTCAATTTGAATTTTTAATTGAATTATTAAATTGAATTTGAGAGTTTGGATATGTTCCATTCATTGATGTTACATATTTTTAATGTCGAACACCCAAATTTATGGAAATAGTTATTCTTTAGCTTACAAATTAAGTTTAAGGTTTGAATGAAAATTAAGTTGAAATTTAGAAGGAGATAAGGTGGGTGGATATTGATGAATAACATAAATGGGAACATTTCTATGGATCTTGTCCAAGATTTATCCATTAGATTAAAAAACACTTCTCAAAATTGATTAACTCCGAGAAAGTACAATAGAAGACATACATACTTGAAACACTAAGTAAATTTCCTTGCCATGAAGTAAACATTATCTCCAAGTCTATCCAAAAATGCATAGTATAAATACCTCCATCTCCCGTTCACAAGCAAAGGGACTATGAAGCTTAATGTCTGCTCCAAGTTGTTTTCCTTTTTTTCTTCATAAAATCCATCCAATTGGAAGATGTAATTATTACAGAAATCATTCCAGTCTTTTTGCTTCACTTTCCTGTACGTTTGAAATAAAATAAAAATTGAAACCCTTATGCAGAAATGAAGTGAAAAGAGTTTAAAGAAATTAATATAAAAATTGAAACCCTTATGGAGAAATGAAGTGAAAAGAGTTTGAAGAAATTAATATGGGAAAAAAGTTTGAGGAATACAGGTGCCATGATCTAATTGGTACAATATCTCCAATTTGCAAAATTTGAGTTTTTGGAGGAGGTCTTTCAACCCAAAGCGGAACTCTCAAGCATCCACGTCTTTTTTGTGGGTCCCACCTGAAGTTCAGATTAAAAAAAAAAAATCATTCCATCTTTGCTCATTAGAGACAAATAAAATTATATATCACAACTTCTAATAGTTTTTTTATTTATTATTTTTTTATCTTTTTACATATTCTAATGAAACATTTATTATATATATATATATATATATATATATATATCATATTTTAGGTTGATATTGTAGTGATCTTATTTATATTTGATATTATATTTATAAATAAATTATTTAATTATTTAAATTAATAGAAGTTTTAATAAAATTATTTTCTTTTAATAAATGTATCAAATTGGTTAATACAAATCAATGCGATAATAAATAGGTTACAGTGGAGTTGAGCGGGATGTAATAACACGATTTATCACCCCTAAATTTAATAATTTTATTTTTTATCAAAACAAAATTTCCTTTTCTATTTTTTTTTATCAAATTTGTTATATTTACATTAATAATTGTAATTATTTTTTATAATTATTATAAGTTTATATTTAAATATTCATTATTAAATTTAAGGTGTGCATCGCGCACGGGTACTATCTAGTTATATTTAAATTACCACTTATAATGTAATTGAAAATTCAAAAGCGTGTTTGAGATATACTTTTGGTTTTGGAAAGATTAGAAGACTCCAAGTCTATAAAAAAAAGTTTTGGACAAGACTCCAAATCCACAAAAGAAGTTTTGGAATATTTCACAATACTCTAAATCCATCAAATCCATGAAAAAAGTTTTGGAATGATTCCAAGATTCCAAATCCATGAAAGAAATTTGAGCACAAGGACATCACCATTGAATATAACTTTTGGATAATATAAACGAAAATTCAACATATCTAAACATGTCCTTATTAATCAAGCAAATAGAAATTCCCAATAACACTGAAGTTGTGAAAGAATTTGAGAACAACTTCTGAAAAAAATTAAAAATGCATGTAATGAAGTACTTTGATTCATACTTCAATAGATATCAATGGTCATTATACTTTTCTCCTTTAAAACCTTTTTAAACTTCCTTGAAAAATTTTTACATCACAATGTCCTTTATCCAGAAATCCTTTGGCTCCTCCTGAAATGGATGCCAATAGACCTGGAAAAAATGGAACACCAATTAAAAAAAAAAGAAAAAAAAAAAATCGAATCCACGTGTTCTGATAAAAGAATGATGGTTACATTGAGTTGGTTATATTCTCCAATATTGATTAGAGTGCTCAGGACAGGGAAGCTTTTCAGGAAAAATCTTATTCCATCAAATTCGAATAGAAGTAATGTGATATCCATGGTTAAATGTCTCATATTTAAGTGGTTTCTTAAATCTAAAGGCTCTTCTCCAATTGGAATCACCTGACCATAAACCAACAAGAATTTATTTAATTTATCACTTAATATGTATTTATAAGAAAAATAATATTAAAACATTATTCGAAATGAAAATTGTGGATTATTGAGACATGTGTAACACCTATTACGCACACATGTATTTTATTTTGTTATCACAAACATCATAAGGATCTGTTTTCCAGGATTAATAATAATAATAATAATAATAATAATAATAATAATAATAATAATAATAATAATAATGTCAAAAGTATTCAATACTTTTTATCAAATAAGTTTTATGACTAACTGATTATTATCTTTTTTCCTACCGATTGACATGCTAAGTATTTAAAATGCATTTCCAAGATTATTCATATCAAACTCTTTACCAAGTTGGGTTTTAATAGTTTTCAGCACTTTCATATCAAGAGACATCAACAGAATATCATCTACATAGAGTAATAAAAATACAGGTGCAGATTTATCAAATTTATAATAGAAAGACATCAAATAAACTGCGTTCAAAGTCAATATTAATCACAAAGTTATGGAACCTCTCGTTCCACTAGGAGACTGCTTTAAGCCGTACAAGGACCTTTTGAGGAGACAAACTAGGTCAGGATTAAATACAAAACGTTCAGGCTGAGACATGTAGATATCAAGGTTTAAGAATCCATGAAAGAATGCTGTTTTAACATCCATCTGCTTCAGTTCCCAATCAAAGTATGCAGACAAAGCTAACATTATTCTAATGGTTCCATAAAGAATAACAGGAGAGAAAATTTCAGAATAATCAATGTCAAGCTTCTGTGTGAAACCTTTGGCGACTAACCTGACTTTATATCTATTTGGATCACTTTCTGGAAGACTCTCTTTTACCCTATAGACCCACTTACAAAAGACTAACTTCTTACTGTCAGGTTTAGACACTAATACCCAGATCTGGTTTAGAGACTCCATTTCTTTATTCATGGCGTTTTGCCATTTAGAAGAAATAGAACACGAAATAGCTTCTCGATAGGTTTTAGGCGAAATCCCATATAGCAATATCTTAATTTTCACATTATTATAGGAAGTGGACATGCAGATAGATTGTTGCCCACAAAATACGATGCATTACAATTTATAATATTCATTAAATTTCCTTTCTATTACACTATAGGCGTGAAACTGGAATGTAATTCAAAATATTTTCGAATATTTTTCGATTCACCCCTTTTAATGGGTCGAAGCACCAACTTATTTTTGGGATTGGTTACAAAATTCCAAATAAGTGATAATGAAATTTGTGAATTATTGAGGTATGATTACCTCTTGTGAACCACATATTTTATTTTTGTTATACAAAATTATAGAATTGCAAATAAGACTCCAAGTCAATGATAATGAAAATTGTGAATTAATGATATTATAACAAAGTTTTTTATTTTTTAAGAATAATTTGAAATTATAAACTTTTTTTTTCAGAAATGTTTGTTTAATTAAGACTTTTTAAAAAAAAAAAAATTAATTGAACATTGCTCCGAATTAAAATATTGTTTGCTATTTTACTTTTTATTTTTTCGATAAATTAAATATTTGAAAGAAGTTCACCTTAGAATAGGTGTGCTAATTAATTAGATTAGTAGCAATTAAAATATCCATTGTGTTTAAGTATTTAGTATTGATGTTAGTTGTCACAAATAATTTAATTTAATAAATATTACTATATTTTAAGTTTTAGAAAAAATAATTAATAAATTTAATAAATAGAGATAAAATGAAAGATTTTCAGGAGCGTAAATTACCATTACCAGTACCACTTATGTAATTGAAAATTCAAAAGCACGTTTGAGATATATTTTTGATTTTGAAATGGTTAGAAGACTTCAAGTCCATGAAAAACGTTTTGGAATAATTCACAATACTCCAAAGCCATGAAAGAAGTTGTGAAATGATTCGCAATATTCCAAGTCCACAAAGAAATTTGATCACAAGATTATACCATTCAATATTATACCATTTAATATAACTTTGAAAAATAGAAATTCAATGTATCTAAACATGTCATTATTAATCAAGTAAATAGAATTCCCAATAACACAGAAGTTCCCAATAACACTGAAGTTGTGAAAGAATTTGAGAACACCTTCTCAAAATGCATGTAATTAAGTACTTTGATTTATGCTTCAGTAGATATGTTCATTATATTCTTCTCCTTTAAAACCTTTTAAACTTCGTTGAAGCATTTTTACATTCCAATGTCCTTTATCCAGAAATCCTTGGGTTCCTCACATGAACTATTGATTAATTGTTCCCCACAAAACATGACATATCTAAGATTTGTAGCTGAGTGCTTAAATTAATACTTCTATTAATTGATGGGAAGGATTCATGAACTATTGATGTTATTTCATTTAGAGATAGATAGCGTTGGATCAATTTGGTGTTGGAGCTGCATTTTTGTACAAGTCCGTTTAGCAATAACATAAATTTCTATACATCTTCTGTCCAAGAACTATCCATGAGATTAAAACACACTGCTCAAATTTGATTAACTCCAAGAGCTGAGGAACGTACACGTGGCTATAGAAGACATACATACTTAGAAACACTACTTGAATTTCCTTGCCATGAAGTAAACATTATCTCCAAGTCTATCCAAAAAAGCAAAGTATAAATACCTCCATCTCCTGTTCACAAGCAAAGGGACTATGAAGCTCCAAAATCCGACCACAAATCCAAAAGGCAACCCAATATAAAACAAATTCACTTCATGTTCATCGCCCTTCTTTGTTTGATCCTCAACATGAGCTGGTGTGTGAGCGGATGCATTACAATCTATAGGAAGTGGACATCCAGTTAGATTGTTGCCCACAAAACATGATGCATCAAAACCTCCTATCTGAGTGCTCGAAGGAATCCTTCCGATCAGTTTGTTGTAGGATACATTCATAAAGCTCAAGAATGTCAAGTTGGTTATGTTGGGTGGGATTTCGCCGGAAAGTTGATTAGCAGAAAAATCTATACGCTCCATCTCTTCCATAGCACCTATTTTATCAGGAATCCTTCCCACAAACAAGTTATGGGACAGATTCAATGATTGTAAGGCTCTCAAGCTTGTTATCTGCATTGGAATCTCTCCGGAGAATTTATTTCTTGAAAGATCTATGAGTCTTACCAGATTAAGATTTGAGGAGTAGTCATATAGCGTCTCCTTGTTTACCAGAAACATATGAACAGTCTTGTCGTAATCCATGAAGTAAATGCCATTAGTCTCCAAGTAATGGCCATTAGTCACCATAGCACTCAAGTTATCAATGCAATATGGTATGATGCCCGATAGATGATTATCAGACAAATCTAAGATGTGTAGATTTGATAACCGGCAGATTTCTGTGGGGAGAGAGCCCCAGAACTTGTTTCCACGCAAGTTAAGAATCCTCATATCTGAAAATGCTTGTGATATCTGGAAAAGGATATTTCCACCAAATTGATTTTCAGAAATATCAAGTATGTTTAAATGTGTGCAGTTTTTGAAAAACCCCACTGGAAATGTTCCGGAAAAGTTATTCTTACGAAGGAGGAGAGAATTCAAGTGGGTGCAATTTCCTAAAAAGGAAGGAAGTTTGCCAGAAAATCTGTTATTTCCTAAATTCAAATTCAATAGTTCTCCCCAATTTCCGGAAACACAGTTTGGCAGTTCGCCAGTGAAGGAATTGTTCTCAAGGTTGAGAACTTCTGTATTATTCATGATGTGACAGAAAACTTTAGAAATTGATCCAGAGAAGGCATTATTAGAAAGATCCAAGACGTAGCTTGGATACAGTTGAGGCAATGGTCCAAAGAAGTTGTTTGAGCTCAAGTCTAATTTGTAAATTTTGATCCCATCGGTAAAATTTGGAATCATCTGGTGGATTTGGTTATGGGAGATATCTAAGACAGAAAATTGAGAAAGTGATTTCCAAAACCAATGGGGAATGACATCAGTGATTCTATTGTCGGAAATGTCTAACTCAGACAAACTCCTTTGTGAACGAATCCATGATGGAAAGCGGGGTCCCAAATTACAAGATCTCAAATATAACCGTTGAAGTTGAAAAGGAGCAACCCAATCAGAATCCACCTTCACTGTAATATTCGTATTTTCACCCAACGCAAGGTAAGTAAGTTTGGTGAGATTAGTGAGGTGAAAATGGGAAATGGTTGCATTCAACTTGTTATTGGAAAGATCTAAATACTCCAGAGATGAAAGCTCCCAAAATGACGGTGGAATGGGACCATCAATTAAGTTGTTTGACAAATCAAGAGTGTGAAGATTTTTATATCTTCCAATTGAGTCAGTGAGATGCCCACGTAATTGAATACTTCCAAAATTCATTGTCTCCAATCTAACGGAATCACAATCTGATGAGATATCCAAGACGTGTGAGATATTTGAATGCAGATTCAAATGGGACATGTCGACTGACCTCAAATTGCAAAGTCTTCCAAATGATGCTGGTATTCTCCCTTCAAGTTGGTAGTTGTCTGAGAGATCAAGTGCTGTCAATGAAGTCATGTTCCCAAGAGAGACAGGGATGGAACCTTGCAAATTGTTGTCCGGGAGATAAAGTGTTGTCATGGAAGTCAGGTTTCCCAGAGAACTTGGAATAGAGCCGTGCAACTGAGCGTATGAAAGTGAAAGATACTCCAGATAATCCGGATGAGGAATTGCATACAACAAATCATGCAGGGAATAATTGAAAAGATTTTCGGATAAATCAAGGTGTCTAACAGAAGTCAAGTTTTTAAATACACCAGTGTTTGAACCATACAAATCATTTCCCCTCAGATCGAGAAAAGTCAATCCATATAAATAAGAAATCCAACTTGGAATGGATTCACAGAAATAGTTATCAGAAAGATCAAGAGTGGTTAGAGAGGAAAAATTAACAAATGATTGGTGGGGTGGCAGTTGAAGACTACAACTAGACAGTCGTAATATTTCTAAACGAGGGAGTGAACTCATCGTTGACAACCATCTATGAGAGGTTTTGTTGAGATTCACATGACTCAAATCGAGGTGCTTCAACAGTGTAAGATTAGAAACCCATTCCAAATTCTCAACATATAGCCCCCCACTGTAATAATAATGGCTATTAAGGTCAAGATATTGAAGGTGGAAAAGATTTCCAAGTTGGTGAGGAATTATACCACTAAAATTAGCCGTAAAAAAATTTAAATATTTTAAATTCTTCATAAAACCTATAAATTCAGGTATTTGAATTCCTCCAAAATCATTAAAACTTAAATCTAAATGAGTCAATTTTATTAGATCAACTAATGATAGACTTATTCTGCCACCAAACTTTGACCCGATATAGGAATCATAATCTAAGGGATCACAAGAAATGTAATATTCTGGATGAGGATTTGAAAGGTGGAGTTGAAGAACATGACCTGTGAAGTTGTCACAGACAACACCATTCCATTGACAACAATCTCCATCATCAGCCGACCAAGAAGCAAGTCGATTGCAAGGATCAGTGAGATCCTTCTTGAAGCTAAGAAGCGCCTGTCTCTCACTCTCAATACAAATGCTTCCACCACTGGAGAAGCCAATAATGAAGCTTGCAAGGAAAAGAAAAGAAAAACAAGTCATATTTGAAATTTGTTTCATTGAAATCAATAGAAGCAGAAGTGATGATGAAGAAACTCCATTGAGATAGTGGTTGTATTTATAATAATCATCAAATTTTCATTGGAAATAATTTGAAATACTTATCCATCTATCCCTTTTAATGGGTTAGAATTTCTCTAAAACAATAAATTGTCTGGAGGGTTACATGTAAGATTCCAAATGGATGATAATGAAATTTGTGAATTATTGAAGATTTGCAATGAAAATTCAAAAGCGTGTTTGAGATACATTTTTAGTTTTGGAATGATTCAAAAGACTCTACATCTATGAATTTTTTTTTGAATAATTCACAAGAGTGTACTTTGGAATGATTCACAAGACTTCCAATCCATAAAAGAAATTTGATCATATGAATTATTACCATTCAACATAATTTTGGAAAATATAAATAAAAATTCAATATATTTATCTAATATTCCTTTGGCTTAGAGCGTGGAGAAAAAAATCTTTTAGGAAAAAACTAATTCCTTAAAATTCGAATGGAAGTAATGAGAAACCCCAACAACACTCCACCACAAATCTGTAAGGCCCACAATTTGTTTGAACGCAAGTAGAGAATTTGCAATTAAGAAGGGTGGCAAAATGTACCGGATTTGCTAAATTCATATGTCCATAAACATATCAATCTAAGAGTATCTCCAGTGGAATGTGGATCTATTGGTTTGCACATCCACGTGGACATTCTGGATTTTTAATTTAAAAAATCCACTCCAATGGCGATGTGAATTTACAATGTTCGGGTGATGTGGCAGGAAAAATAATAGAGGGTGTAGAGTAGAACTTCTATTTTTCACGTCGTAGTTGACGGTGTCAATCAGCAATTTTAATATTTTAAAATTGAAATTACTATATTTTTATTTAAATTATAAATTAAAAAGGAAATAAAAAATTAATTCTAATTGATTATAAATTAGGAAAATTCAAATAAACAACAACTACTGTGAGTTATTTTTATTTTCTTTTCTCCAGAACTATTATTTTTGACATATTATTATTTACCCCTCTATTTAGCATGCCACATATGTCTCAATTCACTCAACCATTGGAGATGGTCTAATAAAATCCAGTTAATTAATGATCTGATCCCAATAATGTTGAATCCATTTTAAATTCTATTCTTTCATGACAAAATCCGTGTTCAGGATTTTGAAAAATCCTTAAAAAATTCTATTAAATGAGTAATAAAGTATAGGTTGGAAAGTGTGCTTGTCATCATGCTATTGACTATCTTCTCTTTCTTCATTTTATATTTTCTATTTTGTAATTTTTTATATCAATTATTAATATTATATTATTAAAACTATTTATTTATTCTTTTTAAAATTAAAATTATAAATCATCCTCTCATATTTGAAAATAAAATTTTATATTTTTTTCAAATCAATTTTATTGTGATAATATAAATTTTATTAAATATTTTTAGTTCTTTATGAAAAATATAAAAGTATAAAAATTTTCTATCGTGTTTTTTTAAAATTATTTTTTTTATAAATATTATTGATTATTATATTATTTTTAATTATCTTTCTTTTTCTATAAAAAAGTTAGATATTTTCACTTTGTTGTTTTTGATATTATTATTGTGGTGGGAAAATAACTATAAGGCATCATAGTCGAAGGTAAGAGTAAGCAAAGGGAACCGAAGACAGAAGGGGTACCCTAAAACCAAGCTCGGCCGAATATAGGGAGGGTACCCAAAAGCTATCCTCGGCCGAAAAAGAGGGCCAAAGGCCCAAGAAACGCGCCAATCTAGCTCGACCGACATGGTCAAAAAGCCCAATGAAGTTCAACTCGGCCGAGCATAGTAGAGTCCGAACCGAAACACTCCAGCCCACCGAATGATTACCTACCTAAACACGGATTTCCAACGCCCAATCGGAGAAGGAAGACTTATCATACTAGGCCAAGGATTCCTAAAGCCAAATAGATAAAAGGAGATCAAGCCCAAAAAGGAGATCGAATTCAAGGAAAATAAGGAGTTCCAATCCAAATAGAAATAGGGCCTCAAATACCTTCTATAAATAGGGGGTAGGGATGATTGTAAAAGGATCCGAACTTTTATTGATTAGAGCAGAAACTCTGCGAACTTTTATAAATAGGGGCCTCAAGCAATGTTAACCTAATATTTGGCTGTGGTTTATTTGGCACCACAGTTTGGCGCCCACCGTGGAGCCACGAACCTCACACACAAGGTTAAGGTTTCTTGAAAATTCCAAAATTCCATCTACAATTGTTCTCGGCATCTGTTCTTACCAGACATGGCTCCAATAAACCCTAATACCACCGACTTGGAAGATCAAGTTCCGAAGACACCTGAGGAACAGCTGGCGATCTTAACAGAGATGTTGAAAAAAGTTGAAGAAGAGAAGGAACAGTGGAGGAAAGAAGCGGAATCCAAAAGGAGATCCACGAACCTCACCAAGGAAAAAGCCCGGCAACCAAACCAGAAATATTCTCCCCTCCGGAAGCGCAAGCTCAACTTTGAGGACTCCGATGGGGAGACATCGGAAGAAAGTGATGGGTCGACGGAAAGCCGTAAAAACACAGATCGCCGCGATATGAGCAGTTCCGACGAAGGAGCCAGAGGTCCAAAATCAACCCGTAAAGACCGAGAGAGGCGCCGTGACCAGGAAATCAGAGAGCTCAAAGACTTGGTACAGAGAACCTCAGGAAGAAGGATCACGATGAGGTCGTCGACAATGCGATATTCCGACATGCCCTTCACATCATGGATCCTGGAAACAAAGATGCCCAAAAGGTTCTCAATTCCAAACATGAAGTCATATGACGGGACAACAGACCCTGAAGACCATATCGCCGGATATAAAAATCGCATGGGAACCTGCAATATCCCAGAAGAAGATATGGAAGCAATTATGTGTAAAAGTTTTGGTTCCACCTTGACAGGAACCGCCCAGAGGTGGTATTCGGCTTTGCCAGAGAAAAGCATCAAGTCACACTCGTCATTGGTCACCAAATTCGTGAACCAATTCTCAGACAGCAGGAAAAAGGAGAAAGACGTAGACGATTTGTATGATCTAAAACAAGGGAGCGTTGAAAGTCTCAGACAATATGTCAGGAGATTCAAAGAAACCAAAATGGTCATTCCCGACTGCCGAGACAAGAGCGCCACCAAAGCTTTCATCAAGGGCTTGCTGAAGACCTCCGAGTTTTACGAAAGCCTAAAGCTAATCAAACCCCGCACTTTTGAAGACGTTCTAGAAAGAGCTGAAGACGCGATGGAGTATGAGGAGGAGCTCCAGCCCAAAAATCATAGAAGCTCCCAGAATACGCCAAGCTCCCGCGGCCGAAATAGTACTGAAAATTTCGACCGAACCGAAAGGCCGAGGAGCAACTTCAAGGAGACTGACCGCAGCGGCCCGTCTAGACCAGGTTACCCCGAGCACGCCGGAGGAGAAAAGAACTACTACCTTATCCACTCATCATTCCTACAAGAGAAACCCTTGCAATTCTTAAAGGAATGGGAAACAGAGTCAGATGGCCTGACAAACTAGCGAACCCCGCAGGAGCATGGAAAGATAAATCCCGATACTGCCAGTTCCATGGAGACCATAGCCACAACACCGACGACTGCTGGACCCTCAAGAGAGAAGTCGCCGAGTTAATAAAAGCAGGTCACTTACGGGAATATTTATCTGAAAAGGGGCCAGAAATCTCAGTCGAGGCCGATAAAAATCGCCGATCTCCGAAAACGGTCCCAGTCGCGAACGCGGAAGAAGAAAGGGTGATCAACATGATCGCAGGGGGATCCGAGACATGCGGATTAACCTGCTCGGCAGCAAAGAGAAAGCTGAGAAACTCCCTCAGCATTTATAGCATCAGAGACGGACCCACAACAGATAACTACTCTATCACCTTCACAGAAGAAGAGGCCAAAGGGATCAATGCGCCACACCACGACGCATTAGTGATCAAAATCTCGATAGCAAACCTGACTGTAAAGAGAGTATTGGTAGATAACGGAAGCTCGGCCAATATACTATTCCTCGAAACATTCAAAAATATGCAACTGGACGAGAGGATGATGCGCAGAAAGGCCGTCTCCCTTATCGGCTTCGATGGCAAAACCACCTCAACAATCGGGGAGATCGAACTACCGGTATTCACAGAAGGGATCAATCTGCTTTCTCGTGATAAGCTCGAGGTCCGCATACAATGTGATACTCGGAAGACCCTGGATACACGATATGAAGGCAATCCCATCTACATATCACCAATTCATCAAGTTCCCAACCCCGCGAGGGATAAAACAAATAAAGGGTGAACAAAGCTCCTCCAAGGAATGCTACGCTAACTGCTTAAAGCAGAAGGGGGTTGAAGAATAGTAATTAACGTCTCGGCCGAGCACACCCCGAAGCCCGGCCGAAGACGAAGTAGATGAAGTCCCCCTGGATCAGGAAGGGGCGAAAACGGTGCAGATCGGGGCCGCAGTAGAAGACTTGGAACGGGAAAAGCTGATAGGCTTCCTCAAAGCCAACCAGGACTGCTTTGCCTGGTCGCATAAGGATATGACTGGGATCGACCCAACAATCATAACCCACGAGCTGAACGTGAAAGAAGGAGCGAAACCAGTCAAACAGAAACACAGAAGGTTTGCCCCTGAAAGAAACAAAATTATCAACGAAGAGGTCGAAAAACTCCTCGCAAACGGATCCATCAGAGAAGTCCAATACCCGGACTGGCTTGCTAATGTGGTAGTCGTCAAGAAAAAGAATGGGAAATGGAGGGTCTGCATCGACTTCACAGATCTGAATAAGTCGTGCCCTAAAGATCCTTTCCCGCTGCCACATATCGACCTCACCATTGATGCAACTGCGGGCTACGAGATGTTCAACTTCATGGACGCCTACTCAGGTTACAACCAGATCTTGATGCATCCCGAAGATCAAGAAAAAACTGCATTCATCACGGAGAGGGGGATTTACTGCTACAAAGTAATGCCCTTCGGCCTAAAGAATGCAGGATCTACATACCAAAGGCTCATGAACAAGATGTTCGCTGATAAGTTGGGAAAAACCATGGAAGTCTATATCGACGACAAGCTAGTTAAATCCGAGGATGCGGATCACCATGTACATCACTTGAGCCAGGCTTTCGAGACACTCCGAAAATATAACATGAAGCTCAACCCCACAAAATGTCAATTCGGAATCAAAGCAGGGAAATTCTTGGGGTATCTAGTCACGAAGAGGGGAATCGAAGCCAACCCGGATCAGATAAGACCCATCCTGAACATAGCAGAACCTCGAAGCAAGAAGGACGTGCAAAAGCTCACTGGAAGGCTAGCCGCACTGACCCGATTCATTCCTAAGGCCTCAGAAAAATTTCAGCCTTTCTTCGAGGCTCTAAAAAAATCCAAAGAATTTGAGTGGACAGAAAAATGCAGCAAAGCTCTAGCAGATATCAAGGATTTCTTGACCAGCCCTCCACTCTTGGCCAAACCAGAAGACGGCGAAAAACTCTACTTATACCTGGCCCACTCCGAAATTGCAGTAAGCGCCGTTCTGGTCAAAGAAATCAGGGGAAAACAACAGCCAGTCTACTTTGCAAGCAAAACCCTGACATCGGCCGAGACCAGATATCCTACCTTGGAAAAAGCGATCCTGAGTCTTATATTTGCTGCAGGAAAACTTCGAGCATATTTCCAAAGGCACCCAATTGCGGTCATAACGGCGCTACCCCTTCGAAGCGCCATCCATTCCCCCGAAAAATCCGGAAGATTAATGAAATGGGCCCTAGAACTCAGCGAGCATGACATATCCTTCAAGGGAAAGAGAGCGATCAAATCTCAAGCTCTGGCAGATTTCATGGCCGACTTCGAAGAAGCGCCACCGGCCGAAACAGCCTCGGTCGATATTAACCAACTGATAACACCCTCAACTGACGAATGGATACTAAAAGTAGATGGGGCTAGCAGGCAAAGCGGCAGCGGCCTAGGCGTATACCTCAGGCCCCCAAATCTACCCCCAATACTTCAAGCAATCTGATGCGAATTCCCAGCCACCAACAGCGAGGCCGAATACGAAGCCCTTATCGCAGGGTTAAGAGTGGCGAAAGAAAGTGGAGCGCACAATTTAACGATCAAATGCGACTCCCAGCTGGTGGTAAATCAAATAAACGGTACATACCAGGCCCGAAACGAAAAGATGGCCAAGTATTTGAAGATAGCCAAAGGTCTTATGAAACGATTCCAAAAGGCCACAATAAAACAGGTCCCAAGGGAAGAGAACGAAAGGGCCGACGCTATGGCAAACCTCGGAGCCTCGATGCATAAAGACGAGCCGACGAGACCAATTGTATAAGCCTTCCTTCCCAAAGCAGCCATTGAGTACGAAGAAACCTTGGCCATAGAACAAAGTGACTGGAGAACCCCAATCATCAGCTACATCAATCATGGTCAAGTACCTGAAGATAAGGCAGAGGCTAGGAAGCTGCGGGCACAGGCTGCCAGGTTTTGCATCATCGGAGGGTTACTTTTTAAAAGATCAATAGACGGCCCCTTCCTAAACTGCATCTCCCTCCCTGAAGCCGAACTAGTGTTGAAAGAACTCCATGAAGGACCAGCCGAAAACCATTCCGGAGGGAGAAGCCTAGCATTCAGGGCGCACAGAGCCGGGTTCTACTGGCCAACCATGAAGACAGATGCGGCCGAACTTGTCAAAAAGTGCGACAAATGCCAAAGACACGCCAACTACTCCAACCTTCCCGCCGGAAATCTACACAGCATCACCTCTCCATGGCCATTTGACAAATGGGGGATGGATATCATCGGGCCTTTCCCGATATCCACATAGGGTCGAAAAAGATATATACTGATGGTAACCGATTACTTCATAAAATGGATAGAGGCTGAAGCACTAGAAAGAGTCAGAGAGCAAGAAGTATAGAAGTTCATCTGGAAACACATCGTCTGCAGATTCGGCATACCAAGGGAAATTATCACTGATAACGGCCCTCAATTCATAGCGCAGACTCTGAAAGAGTTTTGCAACCAGTTAAACATAAAACTTACATACTCGACCCCAAGGTACCCCCAAGCCAACGGCCAAGCCGAAGCATCCAACAAGGCGGTGGTAGACTCACTTAAGAAAAAACTGGAAGGAGCCAAAGGATTATGGCCCGACGCCCTTCCCGAAGTCCTCTGGGCATTCAGAACAACCCCCAGAACTTCAACATTGCAAACCCCCTTCTCGATGGTATAGCGCAAGAAAGGCTAAATGGAAGGGCCAATGAACAAGTCCTGGCTTTCGAGAGAGATACTTCGGATGAAAAAAGAAATAGCGCACAGCAAAGTATAGCCGAATACCAAATGGGAATAGCAAGGCAGTAGAACAAAAAAGTCAAGGCCCGAGCCTTCCAACCTGGAGAATGGGTACTCAGAAGGGTATTTCAAAACACGAGAAATCAAGCCCATGGAAAACTGGCCGAAAGCTGGGAAGGACCATACCAAGTGGGACGAGCATCCGGAAAAGGGTCCTACAAACTACTCACGAAAGAAGGAAAGGAGATAGAGAAGAGCTGGAACATACATCACCTTAAAAGGTACCAATTTTGAATACAGCATGACAATTGTAATAACGGGCACTCTTTTCCCCGAGAGGGGTTTGTAACAGGGCCCCACCTCAATGCAATAAAATAGCCTTTTTATCTCATCCACTACTCTCAACGTCTTATGCATTGCCAAAGGCAAGCCCCTGGTAAATCTAGAGGGTCTCGGGCGAAGACCAATTGCTCAAAGAGCAAAAACTGCCCAAAGGGCAACCCGAAAATTACCAAAGGCAAGCCCCTGGTAAATCTAGAGGGTCTCGGGCGAAGACCAATTGCTCAAAGAGCAAAAACTGCCCAAAGGGCAACCCGAAAATCGCCAAAGGCAAGCCCCTTGTGTAAATCTGGAGGGTCTCGGGCGAAGACCAACTGCTCAAAAAGCAAAAACTGCCCAAAGGGCAACCCGAAAAATGCCAAAGGCAAGCCCCTGGTAAATCTAGAGGGTCTCGGGCGAAGACCAACTGCTCAAAGAGCAAAAACTGCCCAAAGGGCAACCCGAAAATTGCCAAAGGCAAGCCCCTGATAAATCTAGAGGGTCTCGGGCGAAGACCAATTACTCAAAGAGCAAAAACTGCCCAAAGGGCAACCCGAAAATTACCAAAGGCAAGCCCCTGGTAAATCTAGAGGGTCTCGGGCGAAGGCCAATTGCTCAAAGAGCAAAAACTGCCCAAAGGGCAACTCGAAAATTGCCAAAGGCAAGCCTCTGGTAAATCTGGAGGGACTCGGGCGAAGACCAACTGCTCAAAGAGCGAAAATCGCCCAAACGGCAACCCGGAAATCTCAAAAGCAGACCGGTCAAAAAGATCTCAAACAAATATCAAATAAAACACGTCTCGGCCACGTAGAAATAACACGCTTGAATCGCAAATAAAAGCTGGGGGATTACACCCCTCACAAATAAATTCAGCAGAAAGTACAATGAAAGATAGAAATTTCATTAATCAAAAAGGGGGGGTTACAACGAGTACACAAAAGATCGAAAAAGGTATATAATACTCGCTCAACTCCCCTCACGAAGAACAGCCAATGCGTCCAGCTCCTTCTAAGCAGACTCAGGAGTCAAAGACCCTTTGATGACCTGCTCCAAAGAAAAGGACCTGATCACAACCTCGGTTTGGGCCGCCTCAATGGTAAGACTCTCAACGCGGCTCTCGAGCTCGTCTATTCGACCGAGTGAGGCTCGTTTCGCCGCCCTCAACTCCTCCAGCTCCGCCGCTTGGCGCTTTAACTCCGCGTCCTTCGAAGCAATAGAAGCCTCCAGCCTAGCATTATGAGCCTCCACCCTCTCAACTTGGCCGACAGCCTCAGCACATTGAGCCGCTGTTTTGCCCAAGTCATCCTGAGCCGCCTTTAACTCGGCTGAGATAGACTGATACTTAGCCTCAAGGGCTCGCCTGTCCCGCAAAACAGGGCCGAAATGCTTGCGCATACCAACCGCCCCTTGGAGCCCCTGAAGAAAAAGGGGGTAAGTATGGGAACCACCTAAGAAAACAAACAAGAGACGAACTCACCCTATAAAGGCTCGAGATAGACATCTCATAGAACTTTGTAAAGGACAAGGACTCCAACCACTCCTCATCCTGGGGAAAGAAGAAGCCATCCGCGGCCGCAATCATCTCGGCCGTTATCTCCCTAGTGGAAGAATCCCCTGGAAAGTCAATCACATGACGACCATCGCCACGAGGCTTTTGACCAACATGCTTGGTTCGCTTCTTGGCCGGCGCCACGCCACCCGCTATCGGCCGCTTCTCCTTCGCAACCGAAGGGCGAGAAGGCTTCCGAGAACCCTCTGGAACTGTCGGACGAGAAGCCTCAACAACCTCCGAAGGAACAGGACTTGGAGGACGGACAGGCTCGGCGGCCGGCTCAGATCGCTCTTTGACCGGCCCTTCATTCCCAGCAGAACCAGATGCATGGGCCTTCTCTTGTTCAGCCTGGATCTGGCGCATGATGGCCCGCATGGCCAAAGCTCTCTGACCCTCAGGCTTGGACATCACGTAGTCGGATAATTCTGAAAAGACAAACATCAGCAAAATTCGATCGAAGGAACTCGAAACACAACACAAGCAACTCACTTGTTCTGGTAAAAGCCCAGAGACGGCTGACAGGCAGCTCACCCTGAAGCGTCTTGTAATCTCGAGTCTCGGCCGGAATAGCAAGGATGGCCTCACTTCTAGTCCGCGCCCGAGGAGAAGATTTGCAATTTTTTGTCTCGAAGTATGCTGAAAAAGAAAACAAGAAAAATCAGTCAACTAGAACGATCGCCCGAAATAAAGAGAAAATAAAGAAACCTACAAGAATCACGCCAAAAGGGAGGATAACCCAACCCCTTCCCCAGACGGGTAACGCCTTTAACAAAAAAATATTTATCCTTCCATCGAGTCTCGTTGGAAGAAAAACCTAAAACTAAAAGCTGGGCGTTTGCCCGAGCATTCAGGACGTATCGGCCAAACTCCGGGTTCTCACGCTTCACGAAGTATGAGTAAAAGAAATCCTCAGCCGAAAACTCCAAATTGTGTTTCTCCTTCAAACGATCGACACAAAGAAGAAGCCTAATAGCCATAGGAGTCAACTGGCTCGGATGAATTTGGCACAGAGAGCACAATTCCTCGACCAGACCCATGATTGGGAACCTGAGACCGATCTTGAAATGGCGCAAATAAAAAGGTTCCCAACCATCTGCCAGCATATCATCCACTTTCTCTTCAGGCTCGGGCAACCTAGCCCGAATCCAACCTGGGAATTTATAAGTGAAAAAGGCTGACTCCAACTCATCCATGGTCATAGTGCTCCTAACATTGAAGAAAGGAGGCAAAATGCCCTGGGGACTAGACTCGGCCTGAGAGTTACGAACCGACGAATACTCCTCGCCCACATCCTCCGCGGTCGAGAATTCGGAGGATAAACCACCAAAAGACGACGTGCCCAAAGAGTCAGTAGACATCTACAATCGATCGAGAAAAGCAGCAGGTTAGAGACTCTCGACCGAAGTTAGTACAAACAAAAAAACAGAAAGCGAAGACAAACGAAGTAGATCGAAAAAAAAATCAAAAATCAAAAAGCAGACGAACAGTCAACAAACTCATGAACAACAGACGAAACCTGAAAACCACAAACACATCAGAATCCCAAACTAAAACGCAACAAAAGCCTAGAAGAACAAGTCAGAGGAGAACTAACCTGAAAGAAGCCGGAAAACACAGCCACAGGGCGTCGCCGACAAAAATGACAGCGGAATCAGATGGAGACGAAAAGTTTCAAGCTTTTTAGAGAGAGAAAGCAAAAAGGAGTACAGTGAAGAGAGAGGAACAAATCACCAACCTATTTATAGGCCAGCCGCAATGATGGCAAATCTAGGGCACAGCAGTCGAGGAGTCGCCGAATCTACCTAAGATAAGACAGTCAGGGCTGACGTGGCCCACCAAGGAACCACAGAAACCTCGGCCGAAAACAAAAACAAATGGAAGCCCGAACTCGATCGAGATAACGACAAATATTGTCATGCTCGAAAGATTCAAGCCATGGCAATGGGGGATTACTGTGGTGGGAAAATAACCATAAGGCATCATAGTCGAAGGTAAGAGCAAGCAAAGGGAACCGAAGACAGAAGGGGTACCCTAAAACCAAGCTCGGCCGAATATAGGGAGGGTACCCAAAAGCTATCCTCGGCCGAAAAAGAGGGCCAAAGGCCCAAGAAACGCGCCAATCTAGCTCGACCGACATGGTCAAAAGGCCCAATAAAGTTCAACTCGGCCGAGCATAGTAGAGTCCGAACCGAAACACTCCAGCCCACCGAATGATTACCTACCTAAACACGGATTTCCAACGCCCAATCGGAGAAGGAAGACTTATCATACTAGGCCAAGGATTCCTAAAGCCAAATAGATAAAAGGAGATCAAGCCCAAAAAGGAGACCGAATTCAAGGAAAATAAGGAGTTCCAATCCAAATAGAAATAGGGCCTCAAATACCTTCTATAAATAGGGGGTAGGGATGATTGTAAAAGGATCCGAACTTTTATTGATTAGAGCAGAAACTCTGCGAAATCATCTTTGTAAGCTTTTAGCTACTTTCTCAAGCAATCTTAGCCTAATATTTGGCTGTGGTTTATTTGGCACCACAATTATTAAAATCAATTAAAATAATCTTTTTATAATAAAAGTATTATTTTCCTTTATAGATTGTTATATGTTCGTTGTAAATTTTTATTTATTATTGATAATCACTCTTAATTGAACATTTATTTCTAAATATTTTTACATTTTAAATTTATTATTTTTAATTAAATATAATTAAATATTTATTATTTCATTAAAAATACACTATTTATTTATTTACTAAGATTTTTTTCTCTAACTAGAAATTTAAAAAAAAATCAAAATACGTAAAAAAAAATAAACTTAAAAATAAATGAATAAAAATTTTAAAAAGTTTTCAAACTATACATTTCTATTAACCAATTTTTAATATATAAACAAATTATAATTTAGTATATAATTAAAAAATTATAATATAAACATAACATATATAAAAATATATATAATTTATTTTCATTCACTTGTATGGTACCTCTTAAAGTTCATATATTTTTATTTCTTAATTAATTAAAAATAATAATGTCACATTTATCAATATACATGAAAATAAATAGATAAATAAATAAATTTATCATTATTTAAAATTTTAATTATAATATAATATTATTTATTAATTTATTAATAAGGATAAACTTAGAACGTAGTTAAAGATAATATTAAGGTACAATTATGAATAATATGAAAATCCTAAAAGATAGTTTTAAAAAAAAAAAAAGTTAGAGGATAAAATAAGAACACGGACAAGAATAAATCCATGTCTTCAATTTCTTAAGACAAAATTTTATTCTATTCATAAAATTTATTTTAGAACATGGATAGGACTTTTATCCTTAAAAAAAAAAAAAAAAAAGTAAGGATCCAATTACGACATGGGTAAACCTGAATTTTGCCAAACTTAACTGTCATAGCTCTTGCAAAGCAAAGATGGACTTGCAAAGCAAAGATGTTCCATTAGATGATAAAGCACATCACCACACTCTTCAAATTGAGGATCAACTCCAAAATCTATCTTAACATCTGCTTCTTCCAAGCAAGAAAGTCTACTCTCAAAGTAAAAATTAAAGTAAAAATTATCAACATCTCCATTATATCTAAAAACGCAATCAAGAGCATCAATGTAAATCAAACCAGGCATAAAACTACACTTATCAACCCCAAAATTTTAAAATTAGGGTTTGATAATTCAAGTTGAGTATCAACACTCCAACACTTCTCCACACTAAACCTCTCCAACAATGGACAAAACTTGAAAAGAGTTTTCAAACAATCCCTTCCCAATTCAACCCAACCTAAAAAGAAAATTCCTTCAAAGATTGAAAACCTTGAAACCCTAGAGGACAAAACTTGCCAGAGTAAAGTTTCAATGACTCAAAACCTTGTGATCATAAATATGTGTTGGCAAATCAAATACAGGATAAGGATGGCAAAATTAAGGGTAAAATCCTACCCATATTCAAATCCTTAATATGTCCTTAAAAATTTTAAGATCATGATAGGATAAAAGAACGTAGATACCTTACAAAATCTAAGAGAGTCCAAATGTTGGAGAAGTGTGATATATCACACCATATATGTCCCGCTCAACAACTCCAAATAGTCAGTCCACACGCCGCAAGCCTAAATATCAATCTTCTAAGAACGTCCATATAGCCCAAAATATACCTGCTTTGCCAAGGCAGCTCCAAGAGGCTTTGAACTCAGCCCAAGTGTAAGCCCAAAATTGAAAGTTTACCAAGGTGGTGGGTGGCCCATAGAGACTTTGAACTCAGCCCATGTGTAAGCCCAAACATAACTGGGCTTACTTTTAGGCCCATTTTTCTTTTTTCTTTTTTTTTTCCGTTAAGGAAAAATCTCCAGTAGACAAAACTGGAAACATTGAGATAAACTTCTTTTTTTTGTGGTTTCGACTTAAATGGCATATCACATCAAACCCTATCATCTATCATGTCTATATGATTGGCTTGACAAATCTATCATTGGGAATCAAATTTTCTGCCTATTTTTCATTCATAGATTAAATAATAATTTCAGTAACTTAATTCACTAAAAAAAATTCCAAAATCGTAATAAAAATTTAAAATTGTATTTATTTATTTTTTAAAATTAAAATAAAAAAATATCTTATAAATCGGTGAACAGCTAGATCAGTTAAAAAACAAAACCAGAAGCGAAATCCAACCAAACAAAAAAAACGCAAATCAAGGTAGCCACGTCATCATCTCCGGTTGCTGCCACCAGATCTTATAAATGGCCCACAGAGACATCCTTCAGATTCGGGAAAAAAAAAATTAAAAATTAAAATAATAAGAAAACGAAAAGCACAAAATCGTGTGGATTAAAATCCCTAAAGTTAACGAATCTGCTCAATGGCAGCCGCCACAGCAGCTTCCACGACCACAGCAACCGGTTCTTCTTGCAGAGTCACCACCACCACCAAGGCGTACACTTCTTCCTCCTCCACTTCAGTTGCGGCATTTCCCGCCACGCAATCGCGGTTCAAGTTAAGCAAGAGCTTAACATCGCGTGTGAATAGAAGCTCGATTAGCTGTACACTGACGAGGAGTCCTGTTTCGGTGACTGAAATGGATGGGAAGATTGAGTCTGATCCGGCTGGGTGGCAGAGACCCGATTCGCTTGGTCGGTTTGGGAAATTTGGCGGCAAGTATGTTCCTGAGACGCTGATGTCTGCTCTTACGGAGCTTGAGTCGGCGTTTTATAAACTTGCTAATGATCTTGAGTTTCAGGTTTGTTTTTGTTGTTTCGTTGTGAAATGTGTGGGTTCTGGGCTGCTTAAAGACTGCTTTTTTATTGGGTTGTGTTAGTTTAGTAGTGTTTTGATTGGTGGTTGGTTAATGTGAGTGATGTGTCAGGTTGGATTTTGTTTTTCATTGATTGATGGGGTGGTATCGTTGTGATTCTATAGATGCAGTTATTGTGATTTAGGGAAATAAACGGTCTTTAAGAGTCATGTTCTAGTTTTTCGATATGGATTTTGATGTAGTTTATGTTTCATTGGGTTCAAATTCTGTTTGATTTTTCTGTTGATGATAGTTGATAGTTGATGCCAGTGGTGCTTATCAAAGTGATATCGAATGAATCTGATTGTAAGACATAATGATTTTACTTTTGGGACATTTGTAAAATTTTAGTGTGATATTGTGGTTTATGTGTATACCATTGCAAAATTTTGGTATTGGGAATGGTGGGGATGATGTTCTTATTCTTGTGTGATATTGATGATGATTTTTGGTGGTAAATATCTGTCATGGCAGGAGGAGCTGGATGGGATTTTGAAAGATTATGTTGGTAGGGAGAGTCCCCTTTATTTTGCTGAAAGGCTGACAGAGCATTATAGACGGCCAAATGGTGAAGGGCCCTTGATATATCTTAAGAGGGAAGACCTTAATCATACTGGAGCTCACAAGATCAATAATGCCATTGCACAAGCTTTGCTAGCCAAACGATTGGGTAAGCAGCGCATTATTGCTGAGACTGGAGCTGGTCAGCATGGAGTTGCCACTGCTACTGTTTGTGCAAGGTTTGGTTTGCAGTGTATTATATACATGGGTGCACAGGATATGGAGAGACAAGCACTTAATGTTTTCAGAATGAGACTTCTTGGTGCTGAGGTTTGTATGACACTTTTCCAACTATTTTAAACTAATTAGGGTTTTCAGTAGTTTGGATTAGGTGTTGAGTTCTATTCTTCTTAAGAGTGACTGGCCTTGCGAATTCTTAATATTGATACTGAACTGATATGAAGTGTAGAATGGAATACTATTTTTGGCTAAGGGTAATCTGATGCTTTTCTGGACAAACATTTAGCAAAATATAAGAAATAGAGCTATTGTTTTCCATCAATGCTCTTTTCCCTCCTTTTCACATGCAATCCTTGTTTTATTCTCTATCCCTTTAGCTGGAATATTAGCATCTTGTTGAAGAAAGTAGTTTTGTGGCACAAGTGGGGTAGCCAGTAATATAACAAGATGTATCTTGTCTGAACGTATTTAGTTGTCATCATGTTCATTGGAAAACTACCTTTTTACATCTTATATAAATTTTCAGTTCTCTTAAGCCATATTTACTTTTATGATGAGAAGTCCCGTAATTTATCTTCAAGTTTTAATATCCATACTCTAACTAAATTAACCTTTCTCTGTCCATCAAGTTTCCAGTATCTGTAATTTAGAGAAAATGACACTTCATGTAGAAATGAGTTTTATTAATTATCAATTCGTTTGTGATTCAGGTGAGACCTGTCCATTCTGGGACAGCAACCTTGAAGGATGCCACATCCGAAGCCATAAGAGATTGGGTGACTAATGTGGAAACCACCCATTATATTTTGGGTTCTGTTGCTGGGCCACATCCTTACCCCATGATGGTCAGAGAATTCCATGCAGTGATTGGCAAAGAAACAAGGAGACAAGCATTGGAGAAATGGGGTGGAAAACCAGATGTCTTAGTTGCATGTGTTGGTGGTGGTTCCAACGCCATGGGGCTATTCCATGAATTTGTTAATGACAAGGATGTTAGGATGATTGGTGTGGAGGCTGCAGGTCATGGTTTGGATAGTGGCAAACATGCTGCCACATTGACCAAGGGTGAGATTGGGGTGTTACATGGAGCGATGAGCTATTTACTACAAGATGAAGATGGTCAAATAGTTGAGCCTCATTCCATCAGTGCTGGGTAATAGTTTCAGGATTTTGGGATGTTGGTATAATTTTGATTTTATATCATAAACCAACCTCTTAATGAACTTTGCTGTGACTTCAGCTTGGATTACCCTGGAGTTGGACCTGAGCACAGTTTTCTGAAAGACGAAGGTCGTGCTGAGTACTACAGTGTCACAGATGATGAAGCATTGGAAGGTATGGAATCACACATCAACATTGCTGAACTACTTATAGAAGCACCTCCCACTTATCATTATAATTTATTCCACATCATTATTCAAAGTTCTGGTTGGGACAGATGAATTTCTTGCTTGTGTCTACTTTGACAACAATTTTTAGCTATTTAGATGTGTGCCTTCTGTATCATGCATCTCCCAAGTTGCTTCTCATCCATAACTACAGGTAATAACACATTGCTTTTCTTTATATGCAGCCTTCAAGAGACTATCGCGTCTAGAGGGCATAATCCCAGCTCTTGAAACTTCTCATGCACTGGCATACTTAGAGCAACTCTGTCCTACCCTCCCAAATGGAACTCGAGTCGTGCTCAACTGCAGCGGCAGAGGCGACAAAGATGTTCAAACGGCTATCAAATACTTGCAAGTTTAAAATACAAAGATGTTCAAACGGCTATCAAATACTTGCAAGTTTAAAATGGTATAATCATCATACTAGCTCGCCTGCCGCAATTCAATTTGTTCATTCTAACATATATGCGGCTTATTGGCTATCCCATCTCAGCAAATAGAGTTGGTTGCAGCAGTTTTTTTTTTCTTTTCCATTTTTTACTACTGTATGTGTGAAAAACAGGTCTCTAATAATGTAGTTCTAAGCAATAGTATGTATTATCTACTATTTTCATTCTGTCAATACTTTTTTGTTTTTCTGATATTATGCAGGACACTAGTATTCCTTTGAACTATATATTTTTAGTATGTATATTGAAGCATAGACATGAAATCTACACCTTGCATGTTAAAACCCAGGGAGACAGTTGAATAGTAGCTTTTGAGATATTTTAAAACCCACTTGGGGAGACACTTGCATGTTTCATGTTAAGAGCAACTTTTTGAATAGAAAAAGTAGCGGTTCATATTGAAAGAAGCACCTTGCATCAGTCAATCATGAAACCAAGGAATAATAAATTGATGATAATGATAATAAATACTAAACTACAGATGAAGATAAAAACTCATTATTCATATCTATCTACTCCAACACAGGTGACCCCAGGAATCCTTTACAAAATATTGACCTCCCATTGTAGCCAAAAGGCCTTTTGTCCTAGGGTCAAAAGCCAAACAGAGCTGCTTATCAAACCAAGACATAAAAAATAAGAACCTGTGTTTCCAATGCATGAAGAGTTTCATATAACTAAGTAGCTTTCAACATTTACAAGGGGTTGACTCCATCCTTTGGTTTCATAGAACAATAACATAGAAGATTGAACAAGAAAAGCAAAGCTATGCAATTCAGATAGGGACAAAAACATTGTTGTTATTTAAGTCTTTTGAAACAAAAAAGGTCTGATAATCCTTTTTTTTATTAGGACAAATCCTCTCTCAAGCTCAGTAGAATATAACCAAAATGCCTGCCTAAATTTACCTTGTATAGCGCCGTTTACAATACTTATTCTTCTTATTATTATCTACAAGAAAATAGACTGCTAGCTGATGCAACCGAAATCCGCCTTGCATGGATCCAGAATCACAGCAGCTGCCACCTCTTCGTAACTGAGAAACATGCTTTATCACTCATCATCCAATTTACATGATGATTTATATTCTTCAGTCCCGGCTTGCTCATTGCTTAGCCTGGAAAACAAAAACGGGCAGAAGCAGCTCGGTTAGATTTTATCATACAAGGAATCGCTCGCAGGAAAAATTAAAGCATGAACGTCAAATAATTTAATAACAGAACCAAAGAAGCCTAATCAAATAACATTTTAGAGTCTTATCAAGGGAATAATAAAGAAATAGATCTTCTGATATGCCTTGGTTAGGTAGGACAAATCAATTCACCTAACTCCATAGATAGATTCAAATTAGCTCTGCATCAACATCACACAGCTCTTTTGAGTATTATCGACACATGAAAGTGGTCAACATCCTTAATTTGATACAGGGGTAGTTAGAAAACATATGTCAAGGTTTGAGGGTAGGTGTGTAAGGTGCCTGAAATACACCTAACCAGTAGATAAAGCACCAGAAAAGTAGCAAACACCAATATTGAGATAAAGAACAGGTATAACTAGACAAGAATAGTAATTTCAACTTACAAATTTGGATGAAAAGAAACCATAGAGTAGATAAAGAAGTTTCCAATTCAACTCACAGTCAAGATTTCACCAAACCTTTACACTCCACCAGAAGTTAAACCTTGTTGAGTAACAGGTAGGTAACTAGTCATGGGGTGGTTAGATTCAGTTCTATAGTTCACCACCCTCATTAACACTATATTGTTTTCATGGAACTTACAAAGACATCACAATTTTCTTCAGCTTGGGAAGGCTGATAGAATAAGAATATGAGTCATGGCAAACCTTATCCTAATAAAAGTAACCTCTAAGACATGGAGGAGAAGGTTTTCAGTCCTTGACTTCTCTTATATACAAACAAAAGACTTCAAAAATGAAAACAAACAGAATTTTTGTCAGTATCTAATAACCACAGCATTCCAGCCACATTTTAACATGATAAGAATCAGAGGGCATAATAGTCTTTCTCAAATCATGCTCATTCATACAAAATTGTGAGAGTGATTTACCTGGGAGTACAAGAAAGTTCCAAGGACAGCGATCGCAGCTCCAAGAGCATTAATGGGTTGGACTGGTGTACGGAAGATGATGATTGAGGAGACTATGACAGATATACGTTTCATGGTGTTTCCAATGCTAAATGTCAAGGGAGAGATCTCATCTAGTGACATGTAAGACACTTGATTGTAGAGATGATAGAAAACACTTTGAGCAGCCACCCACCTACGACGTAAAATAACAGCCACACAAATGTGTTAAGTATCAGACAAAAGAAAAGATCACTCACCCGTTACCCCTGCAACAAAGTCTAACATGAATTCAACCGTAACTGTTTTGATAATTAAAATCTATTTCAAGAAGATAATCCTATCCTAACTATCCTAAGTAATCGAGCAGGGAGATCAAGACTTACAGACTAACATGAAAACTAAACAAATACAGTCATAGTCAGAGAGTTTATACTATATACAAGGGTTGCTAAGAACATAAGCATCCGATGTTTCACATGCAAAGTTTATACACTGATCTAAGTTATTACCATAAGAACTGTGGTCCAATTTGAGACATTGCTGTTTGATAACCAGCTGCCCACATCTGTGGTCCCTCTACGGCTATTGCAAAAGGGGTGAGAATCACTAGAGACAGCATAGACAGACAAGCATAGTAATTCATCCCACTAACTGACTTCCCCTTCATGCCCTTCTTCGAAAAGATGTTACGGAAAACAAACGCCAAGTTTGATATCATAGCTCCCATAAAACCTGCATTAAGCAACCAACATCTAACAGCTAAGCGCAAAAATGAACTCCAAAAAGCAACATAACCTAACAGAACCAGACCCCAAATAATACTGTACAATAAATAACTGAGCAGCAGACAAACATGTGATTAAGCTGACCAAACAACTGAAACTCAAATTCACGCTTCATTTCACCTACTCAATAATATAACACAAGTGGACAAGTTGTTCTGTATCAAACTACAGCAAATATTTCCCTCTGCAATCAGGTTATGGAACATACAAGAATGACCGAAACAAATTTCCAACTTTTAAAAACAGACTATAATTAATGATAATGTGAAAATACCGGTCATGTTGAAGTTTAGCTCAGTCACAGCGGCAAGAGCACAACCACCAATGATTGGAATAAGTGACAGATACACCGGAAATGGGAAGGTCTCTCCCAACAGAAACCTCGAAACCAAAACGCTGAAAGCTGGCTCACCACTCTTGATGATATGAGTGAAGGAAACTGCAACCTTAGACATACTCACAGTAGCTGCAACATGTCCAATTGTATGAGCAACAGCAACCTGAAAACAAAGGGGGAAAAAAAATCAAAACAACACAATACAAAACACAAATTTCAGCTCAAAATCAAGTACTAAGCACACCAAAAAAAAAAAAGAACAACCAAATCAAAAGCCTAAGAAACATCAAAATCCCAGCAACCAAACAAAGTGTAATTATCTACAAAGCAAATACATAAAAATCCAAAATTTCAACACAAAGCCCCAAAAACATCACTTTCCACTAGCAAATACTAATTTTTCTCATCAACCAAATACGAATTCCACCAAAACCCTACACAATACTCACAGGAAAAAGAGTCTTCCAGAAATCGAAATCCGTTTTAGGAGCCTCGGCGATCCCCGTAGCCCACGAAATCAACATCATCAGCGATCCACAAGCCAATGATAGAGTAGAAGTCAACCATGGATACGGATACGCATTCAACACCTTCTTGTTGTAAATATTAAACACAACATTCAAAGCCCACCACGTCGCGAAATAGATACCGATCTTCGCCTTCTGCGCCGCCGCAGTCGTCGTAGCAGCAGCTACTTCCGTCGGCTCCAACGGCTCGGACTTATCAGCTTCGTAAGCCTGACATTTGATCAAACTCTTCCTCGGTTTCAACGGCTCAAAAAAACTAACCGCCGATGAGACATGAAGCGGTTTGGAAACTGACACCGTCGGTTTGGTTTCAATTCTCGACGACAGACACACCGTCTGCAAAACAGGCCTTCTCCGAAAACCCGGATCCGACCCGGTAATAGCAACAGAAGGAACAGCCGACATAGACGCTTTCATTGAGTTACAAATCATATTGACAACAACCCAGATGAATTCACAACGAGAATCGAATTGGGTACTGTTCAAATCTCTGAAAGATCAAACCTTGCAAAATCTCAACACTCCCAAATAAAATTAAAAAACCAAACTTGACTAATCAAACGACCACAGAAACAATAAAAAGCGAAAACCCAAATCAGAAACGGCTTTAAGGAAGAGAAAAAATACAGCAAAATTGACTCTTGGGTGATGTGTAAGTTGGTGGGCTGGTCAGGTGTAGAGAGGACAAAAGAATGAGGTTTATAGGAAGTCTTGAAATCACAGTCCAAATAGGAATAAACTAAGAGGATTTTTAATTTGTAAGAGAGAAGTATATGACAATTTATTGTTTTTATTTGAGAGGTGATTTGTATTGAATCGAAATTAGGTTTTGATCACCTTTTTCTGGAAATTGAAAGGAAGAAAGTTGGTGTGATTTGGGTTGTGAGATTGTGGGTCAGTAGTTTACAAATTGATTTTGAATTGCCAATTATAGGTAGCCACATCACACACTATTAGGTGAGAACATGTAGGTGTGAAGTACGTGATTGCATTGATTTTGAATTAGTCTCAACCCATACACCTAACCCTCCTAGGACTTTATTTTGTCTTTTTTTTTTTTTTCCTTGGAATTTAATTTGCAAATTATGAAACAATGTAACTTATTGAGATAGAAAATGAAAGTGTTTTTGATGAATAATCTATAGAGCGAAGATTCACTTTTCTTGCAAAGTTAAGAACATAATTATGTCACCAATTCCTGCTCTATTGACTAGCTTGAATTATATACTGTGGAATATATCAGTTAAGATGGCATTAGGTATTTAAATTGAAGTTGAGATTCACCAATGACACTTGTGAGAACCTGGGGCTGGATCTGAGGATGAGAATCAGTGAAGAGGGTTGGTTATATGGTAACTTCTTCTTTGTTGAATTCAATCTAAAAAGAGATTGACATTTTTTTTCATTGGTTTTGCTATGAAGCTATGGTTAGAATTGCAAGGGAGATTTGGTGAGTCAAATAGACAACTCTATCATTTACAAAGTGACACCAGATCATTTTCTCATGGACAAGTAGCAACATATACAATATTGAAGAGATTGTGGAATGAGCTTATTTGTTTAATGCCCAATTCCTAAGTATTCTTGTTGTGAACTAAATAAGGTGCCACAAAGGTCTACTTCATCACCCAAAAATCTCATTCTAAACCGCTTTCATAGATTTCTATAAGGGCATATTCGGAAAGACGGGGTTTTTGGCTTCTAATTTTTAAAAGCTGTTTTAGATAGTATTTGGTCCTATCTGAGAATGCTTCTACTTTTGACTTTTGTTTTTAGAAAAAGAGAAGTGGAAGTCATTTTCAGAAACCCAATATTTTTTACTTTATTTGGAAGAGTTTCTGGGAGGCCAGAAGCACTTCTGTCAGTTATTCAAACACCATTTGAAACAACTTTCAGAAGTCCGAAGCAATTTGAAACAGTTTTCAGAAGCTAGAAGCCAGAAGCCAAAAGCTTGTCTATCTAAACAGGCCCTTTGAATAACTGGCGGAAATGCTTTTGACCTCTCAGAAGCTCTTCGAGATGAAGTAAAAAACATTAACTTCCTGAAAATAATTTCTACTTTTCTTTTTCTATCGACAGAAGATAAAAATATAAGCAATCCCAAACAAACAGGTTTCAGAAACAATCCTAAACACCATTGAAAACAGGTTGTATAAATCAGAAGTCAAAAGTCAGTTTATCCATACAGACCCAAATATATTATATTTTAAATCCTTGAGTTTTTTTTGTATTTATAAAAAATAAAACTTTTATTTTTAAATTTTAATTTTCTAACCTCGTAAATTTATTAACTGTTTTAATTCCTCCTTAACATGAAGTATACATATATGAATAGATTATATATGTGCACTTCCTTTTCAACATTTTTGGACTAGTTTGAAATCTTCTTAACACTCAACACAATTAGGGTTTATGTGGTTTCACTTGAAGAGTATGTGATGGAAAATTGAGTTGATGTTAGTAGTTACAAAAGTGCTTAGATAAACGAAATTTATAAGTAGTTGTAAGTCAATTCCAACTAGTCAAATTTTGCCATAATTAGAATACAATTAGAAGCTCACTTTGGTTTACCAAAAAAGTTCTCAAATTTGTTCATATTCAACAATGCCGCCGGGTGCCCAACTATTACATATTACTTTTAGTACATTATTGGCCAATTTAGAAAAAAATAATAGAATATTGATTCCTTTTGATTCTTTGTTTATAATATTTTAATTTGATTCAATGATTATGGTATATAAATTAGATGATTGGTCTTTTTATTTAAAAATAGTGATATAATTTTTAATTAAATAATTATATATTTTATTTGGTATTATTATAACTATATAAATTGGAATAAGTATATGATAAGAAATTTTTTCTATTAATAATATTTAGAGCATCTCTAATTGAATAATTATGAACTTTAGATAATATGATTCGGTAAAATAAAATTCGTTAAAGATGATGGATAACACTTTTATTAATAAATAGCGTAATTTAAAAATAGTTGTATAATGGTGACAATTAAATTTTTTTATTTTTTAAAATTTAATTTTTTATAATAAAAAAATTTGAAATATATTAAAATTTTAATAAAATAATATACTTCCTCCGTTCTACAATAGGTGAAACACTTTCTGAGGACACGCTATACAATATTTATCTTTAACGGTAAATATCTTTAATTATATACAACTAAAAATTATAATAATTTAATATTTAAAAAATAGACATTAATACGAATAAAACAAGATCCCACTTGACTATATTATTCCTTATACATAGTAAAAAATATGCGAAACAAATTGGTTGATAAATAGTAAATACTATGCTAATGTTCCACCTATTTTAGAACGGATGTAGTATTAAAAAACTAAATATTCACCAATTAAAATGTAAATTTTAATGGACGACATGTATTTTAAAATTTGTCATATTAGGCTGGATATTCGAAATAGAATGTATTATTAGAGCTTTATTTTTTAAAATATTGTCTACATTACTAGTGTAACCATAAAAAATTTATAAATAGTTAAAGATATTTTTGATATAAAAGTAAATTTAATTAAATATATTTTTAAAATTAATAAATACTTAATTTAATATAATATTTGATTTCATGTTAAATTTGATTTAATGTATTTTTTTTATAGTTTTATTTTTCACAATATTTCTAATAATAAATTTGATGACTAAATTAAAAAAATACAATCTAAATTATATAAAATTATTAATTTAAATAATATATATATATTCATTAAAGTATTTGCTATGTGACTATTTTGTGTCACCACCACCCTTTGGATATTAGGCTTGTAAAGGAAAAGAACAAAACAATTTGCATATTAGTTTCAATAAAGGCATATTCCATATTGTTTATTTAAAAGGCATATTCCATATTCCTTCAATAGTCCTTCATAACGAAAAATATA
Organism: Cardiospermum halicacabum; assembly: GCA_031304145.1. Lineage (NCBI taxonomy): Eukaryota > Viridiplantae > Streptophyta > Magnoliopsida > Sapindales > Sapindaceae > Cardiospermum > Cardiospermum halicacabum. Next base: position 30,457,006 of record CM062389.1, on the reverse strand, counting down.
GTGAGCAAGAAAATGGTAGATAAAAGAATAATCAATTTAATATTTGAATTTAAATGATACTAATAAGAAAATTTATAAATGGAGGGATGTAATAATAATAATAATAAATTAAAAAAAATTTAAAGAAAACATGGGCTACAAGAGTCTATTTATCAATTTATAATCTAATATTATTATATTAATTTTCAGATTATATATATATATATATAAAAATCAATCATATAATTATTTTATTTAAAGTTTATGTATATTTGTAATAATATATAGTTTATATAATATTTTAAATTCGAAAAAAAATTAAATAAGTTTTCTGTATTATTTTTTAAAATTATAAAATCCAAAAGTTTCAAAAATAGAAAATTAATTTTTACATTTTTTGAATTCGACAATTACTTAAATATTAAAATGATTAAGAAAATAATCTATTTTATATTTGTTATTAAAGATTAAAAAAATAATTCTTTTAAAAAAAGATTAAAAAAATAATTATAATGATAAAACAAAAAATATAAAATTTGAAAACTGATATCCAACTGATATTTAAAAAAGTGAATTTGAATTTAGAAAATTTACCAACATTTTCTTCGTAAATAGATTTATCCGTTAAAGATAACAGAATATTAGTTGTAAAAATCATTCGTATCGTAACAAACTTTGCTTTAGAGAGAATCCACATCCGTTTGAAATCTAACCATTTTCCATTTTTACCCTCATATATTTTTCCCCAAACAACCCTGCACCTAACGTAACTCGTCACATTAAATAAGGATATAATAGTCATTACCAAACCCTCAATATATACCGACTGACACGTATCTAGAACCCTAATCTAATCTGTCACAACAATTCACCATTTTTCAAAGTCTAATCTTTGTATCTGACTCAATCATCGTCCTCGTACATCACCGATGCTAAAAAGACCTCAAATTTCTTCTTCTTCTACTGATTCGAACTGGTGGGTGTAGGTTTTTTTCTTTCGTTTTCTTTTCTGTCGATTGATTGTTTATTTATTTATTTTTATTTTTTTTATGCTTGTTTAATGCAGAGCTAGGTAAAGGAGCTCAATTGGAAGTGTGAGAAGCTCTGGAGAGAGGTGAATTTTAATTTTAATTTTGATTTTGATTTCGAGTTTCAATTTTGATTTTTGCATGGAGTTGTGTGGGGGTTTTGATTTCGGGAATTGGGTGGGTTCTGGAGATTTTGAGATGATTATGATACTGGAATGGTATATTGATTTCATTTTTGTCATGTTTTGTTGTTACTGCTAAAATGGATGTAAATGAATTTACAGAGATTTATTATGATAGTGTTATTGAACTCTTTAATTTGTAAATGTGAAATAACTGATCTTGTGTTTAATTTGATCTTGAAGGTTTGTTAAATTGGCGGCGAGTGAGTAATGGTGACAAACGTTCCTTTGTGGGGAGTGAGTGCAGAGGATTCATCTTTAGACAGTACAAAGTATCATTTGGGTGGTGAGGTTAATCTATTAACTGTTCATGTCTTATGGATATATTTGGATTCGACTTATAAACTTTTTGATTTGTTCTTCTGCTTATGAGACTTATATAAAACTATGATGAATTTGAATTAATGATGTTTCTGTTGATGAATTGAATATAGAAATTGATCAAGTTTTGATCATGTGGTTATTCGAACTTTGAAAATACCTTTAGTATGATACTAATGGCAGTGATTTACTTTAACATTTGGTTTTCCTTGGTTTTGTGATGTATCTAGAGAATCTTCAAAGTTCACCTTTTGTGCCCATGACTCCAACTCCTACTAAGTGGAACCGATTTGAAGACAAGTTGTTCGAGCATGCACTTGTTATGTTTTCAGATGATTTGCCTGATAGGTGGGAGAAAATTGCCAGTCAGGTTCCTGGCAAGTCTCCTGAAGATGTCAGGATACACTATGATGCATTGGTTCATGATGTCCGTGTGATTGATTCAGGCCGGATTTCATTACCTAAATATGATGATGACTTATCTGATTGGGACTCTGCAAGTCAGATCTCATTTGGCAGTGAAGAGCATAGCAGCAGGAACAGTACATCCAGGCAGAACGAACCTGAGAGAAAAAAGGGCTCTCCTTGGACCCAAGAAGAGCACAAGTAAGCTCTCTTCCACTTGCCTTTCTATTTTTTTCCCTGAATAGTTGAGTAGATATTTTTTACTTCAATAATCATGGTTGTTTGCTATTTTGTAACTAATTAACTATTTTGTAGCAATGAGAACTGAAATGGATTGTTTTCTGATTATTCTTTTGGTTGGTTATTTTTAACTTTTGGCCAATCATCTTTGATGGACTGTGCTCATAATCATCATAATACAAATAGCCATTGCATATGAAAATTGATTGCGCGACTCTGGCTGTAGGCCCTGTTGCACCTCCAGAAAGCTGATTTGTTGCCCACTTTACATGACTTGTTTACTGCTATGACCCTTATAGTCTATAACATTAACACTTCCTGCATGTATTTCGATATCTTCTGTATGCCCATTTCCCGTTAGCATGAGTATTATAATGCTTATTTCGTTCGAATGACGGGACAGGTTGTTCCTAGTTGGATTGAAGAAATACGGCAAGGGTGATTGGAGGAGCATTTCAAGGAATGTAGTGGTTACAAGAACTCCAAGCCAGGTAGCAAGTCATGCACAGAAGTTTTTCCTCCGTCAGAATTCAGTGAAAGAAGAGAGGAAAAGATCCAGCATCCACGACATCACCACCGTGGACACCGACTCATTATCATTGCCTGTTGGCCAGAACTGGATTCTTATGCCTGGTGGTGGTGGTTACCAACAGCAACCATGATTAACTAGTAATGATCGAATATAATTAGCCTTTTTTAGAGATGAAACAACAAACTCCAGGTTAGATAGATAGATGGATTTGGAGGAGTATTTGAACTAGTGACATGTTTGTCTCTGTACATAACAAGCTAGTGGCATTAGATTGCATTGATGTTCATGGTAGGAAGTACAGGTGAATTTAGGAGACTTTTTTGAATTATTTGTGAAAAGTGAAAGGATTGAAGTAGTAGTGAGTAAAGAAAGTGAGTTCTGGAATAAAAACTTATACTTCAATACTTATTGTTCCATGCTTTTATTTTGAACTATGCTTTGCAATCCATTTTCAATTAGCAATTCAGTTTCAAATATTAGTTGTAAAAAAAGGGCGTTATTTTTATTTTTTATTTTTTTAAGCTATAAAAAAAATATTTTTTTATAGAAATATATTTTAAATATTTATAAAAATATTTAAAATTTTATAATATTTTTATTGAAATTTTAATTTTAATTAAAAAATAAATTCAATTCCTTTTTTAATAAATAAATATTTTTATAAATATCATCCATTTACCAAAAATTATTATTATTATTATTATTATTATTATTATTATTATTATTATACTCCATATCAATATCTCACAGTATTAATTAGAAATATTTACTTCAAGAATTAAATTGATGGAAATTGTATATCAATTACAATTTTAAATTAATAATATTTTCAATTAAGATATTTCATTAATATGGACAATTATGACAAATAATATTTATTATATGTGAATTCAATCTCTCTTTTACATAAATTAACATTATTTTCAAATAAGTATCCATTAAATATGAACAATTTTAGTAAATTATTTGTCGAAATAAATTTTCTTATCTCTTCCTTTATTTAGGATTTATGTAATTCTAAATAAGTTTATTTACCCCTTTTATCTAATCCTAAATAAATGCAATAGAAAATTTAATGATATATATAATAATATTTTAATTAATTAAAAAAATAAAAGAAAAAAAATTATCCATTATATTATTACTTTAATAATATAAAAAATAAAAATATAATATAATTGGATAATAATTAAACCAAATTTAAAACTAAATTTATAAATTCATTTATTTTTATTATTATTAAAAATTTATCTCTACATCTAAATATTTTAAAACTTCCTCGATTTAAAAACTTTTATTCATTTTATCAAATATAAATATATTAAATACATTATTAATTAATTGAAAATCTTAATAATAAAAATAATAGAATAATTTTCATTTTTTTATATGGAACTAAAAAATAATATTATCCATTCTCTTTTTAATAAAAATTATTTAAATCCCACTTTTTATTCTTAAAATATAGAGGTTCCGGACAACAAATTTATAAAATAAAAAAAAAAATACATAAATGTAAAAATGTATAGAAGGAGTACATAATTACTAATAAAATCTTCCATTAATCACAATTACCACTCAAACCCAATTCCTGAAAACAGATTCACCAATCTGAACATAAAGCGAAACCATTTTATTCATGACAGGCAAAATATCCAACTTAGGTTCCTTATCAACAATCCCAACACAATCATCAACCTTCCTCCTAATCCAATTCACATCGACCTCAGCTTCCCATCTGCCACCGTTATTCAAATTCACTTTAGCTTGGTTGGCATAATCCACCATCACCGTATAATCCGCTTTACACACCACCAAAGCCAGACGCATGTTCGTGTCCAAGCCAGCTTCGGGGTTTTTTAACTCTTTGTCGATGTAACTCAGCGTTTCGGACCCTGCGTCCAACATGTATTGGACGGCTACGAGTTCTAGGTCTTTTGTGCTTGCGGAGTTTCCTCCGCCTGGTGATGATGAGAGGATTTTGGTGCAGAAATTGGGGTCTTTTGTGTTGGTGCAGATGGTGGTGATTAGGGTGGAGGTGGTGGATGTGTGATGAGGAGGTTTGATGACATTTTTTTGATTTTTTAATCAATTTTTTTGGTGGTTTGGTGATTTGGTTATGGGGGTTTATGCATGGGGAGTAATAAATTTTCTTACTATGTGTAGCAATATATTATTCTCTATGACGTGGGCATATTTTCTCTGGTGATATTAAACATCGTATTTATGTATGGTAATCTATCTTTTTTCTTTCCGCATACTTTCATACCTACCTTACGTGTTAAAAAATGGTTGGATACGAAATTATTGTATTAATTACAATGAAATTTCTTATCCAATTATGTATTGACACATATGGTAGGCAATAAGAATAGTCAAAATTTGGTAGGCTACGTGCATCACTCTTTATGTATTTATGGGGGAGAAATCCATAAAAATAATTATTTGATATGAAATCAAAATTTGTAATTGAGTAATTATTTTATTTCTAATTTAAGCACATTTGATTTGAAGTAATATCAGAATTACAGTTTTACTTTTAAGCAAGAATTGATAGGCAACTTTATACATACTGAAAGCTCAAATCCCAGCTGTAGTGAGAGCTTTAGAGCTAGAAAGTTTTCTTATGAAAAACTAGTCTCTCCCTCTCATATTTTGCCTATAGCAGCCAGCTAAAAATCCATATTACACTGTGGTGGCGTCTGTTAGTGTATTTACTTATTTTAAAAATATATATATAAAAGATGAAAGGAAATCAATTCATTTATTGTTGTACATTTCATTTGATACATCATATAAACTTTATATAGCATCATACTTAATAATAAAATAAAAATTCAAATAAAATTGATGTATATTGTTACCTTCGTGTGATACCTATGTTATATTTTGAATAATTCTCCAGCAACTTCTCACAAAGCCTACAACAGTATAGAAGTTTTGTCTTGAGCGCCTACTGAAAATTTATACGGTTGGAATCGTGACGAGAATTTAAATATATTTCGGTATTCAGAATTTGTTTGTAATTAATAAAAGATTTGAAGACTTTTTTCTAGAAGCATGATATTTAATTAGGAATGATATTTTTTAAAGTGAATTCTAATTAGGAAAGGGATATTTGAGAATTCTAAATTGAAAAAAGTTTTCGTAATGGTTTAGGATTACTTTGTGATTAAATAACATAATGTTAAAAATATGATATTGTATTTATTATTAGGTATCCTGAGAATAATGTAGATCTGATTGGCTAGGTTTGGGAGGTGCCCGATTGGACCTAGGAATTATGGTAATCATGGAGATCATGAGTGCTAGGATCGAGTCCTAATATCTTATGAGAACCATACGTGGAAACCCAATGCGGGAGAAAAGCACAACCATCTTTATTTTTCTCTTTTATATTAGGCTTAGATTGTGTCGGGTCAGTTAGAATATAAATAGATCCCTTATAATTGTAAACCCAATGTACTCAGAAAAGAGAGTAGAAACCCTAATACTAGTGCGACATGGCGTAGACAGTTTTGGTCAAACCACAGAAAATCCGTGTGGTCTTTACTCTTCAGAATTTTAGCTTTCTATCTTGCCTACATTATTTCCTAACAAGTGGTATCACAGCTCGGTTCGAAGCAATGACAAAAGATGGAAAAATTAAGATTGACAAGTTCGATGGAACAGATTAAGGATTTTCGAAGATGCAAATCGAAGATTATTTATATCAGAAAAAATTACATCAACCTCTCAAGAAAGATAAGTCAAAAGGTATGTCAGACGCAAACTGGAAACTTTTGGATCGGCAAGCCCTAGGCGTGGTCAGATTGATCGAGACATTATCAAATATGTATGAGAAGCCTTCTACTTGTAATAAGGTATATTTGATTCGTCAGTTGGTGAATAACATGAAAGAATGAGGGTCGGTCACAAATCATGTGAACAAATTTAATTCTATTATATCGAGATTAGATTCGGTAAAGATTAAATTTGATGATGAAGTTCAGGCGCTACTCCTATTGTCATCCTTGCCAGATAGTTGAGCAGCAACAGTTACGACAATAAGCAGTTCATCAGGAACAAATACTCTCAGTTTTAAAGGTATTCGAAATTTGATTCTCAAACGTAATGATTCTTAGCATGTATTATTTGGCACAGTTTATATAAATCGTAGTATTCTTTTAGGTACTGGTTAGATAAATCAGGTGTAAATTAGTAGAGATAAGATAATTATTGATTATTTAATATTTAAAAATAAGTCATTATATGGATTATTACGAAAGAATGCAACCAATAAATAGTACTAGGAACAAATTAAGTAAATTCGCACTATTAGTCATTGTCCCATACATAGCTAATGAAATCTTTTTTAGAGCATGTTGGAGCATACTAGTAAGGCAGAGTGCGGAAGAAATAAGTCAAATCTGGATCCATGACATGCCTTTTTCAAGCGCGGTCCTAAAATGGGCCGGACGCATCGCAGACGGCAAGGGATTACTTCCTTACCAATTCTAGTAGAAGTTTGCTTCTTGATAATAATAAGAATTAAGTCTAATAGGAGCATAAAAATGGTCTCAAATAAAAAAGGTAAATCTAATTTGACTAAAATATTAATTAAGAGGATATATTCCTACCAATAAGCCATATAATTAGAGGGCTGACATTTGGAAACACTTTAGAAAAATGCTACAGAAATCAAATCAGGTATATCAACCTGAACAAAAATAAAGGAATACTATCTTGTGGATTATTTTATTTTATTTTATTTTATTGTTTGGGATCTACAATTTCTTTCTTCACAAATCTACCCAAATAAGAACACTAGTTTAATATAAATCATTAAGGATAAGTTTGGATTGGTGGTATGAAATGAAGCCGAATGAAATAGAAATGAGTGAAGAGAAATTGAATTGAGTAGAATGGAAAAAATGTATCATTTCATTGTTGGAATAAAATTATGATGGAATAGAAAATGTACCATTCCATTATTTTGGAAACTTAAAAAATGCATAGAATGAAAGACTTTTAAGTACAATAATTAATATTACATCTCTAACTTTTAATTTCCCAAATCATATAAAATAGATAGTAAAATCATTTCATTCCATTACATTCCTCCCAATTTACAAGGGAAGAAATTTTGAAATTTTGATAAAATGAAACGGAATGTATTCTACTCGTTTCCACCTAAAATAAATAATTCAAATAAAAGTAAGTGAAAATATCTCTTCCTATTCTTTTCCCTCCCTTCTTATGAATCCAAGCTTATCCTAAAAAAGAAAAGAAATAAAAGATAAAATAGTCATAATTAATTATTTGATAAGGCCATTATTATATCAATTATTACCACAAAAACGCAGGAATAAAAAATATGGATTAATTTGCACTATTAATCATCGTCCCATACATAGCAAATTATACATAACTAATAAAATCTTCCATTATTCTCATTCATTATTCCACATAAACATCATCATCATCATCTTCAAGCCCAATGCTGAAAAATAGCTTCACCAATCTCAACCAACTGCGCAAAACGCAAATTAATGAGCTTCAAATCCCGCAACTTAGCTTCCTTCTCCACAATCCGACTACACTCATCAGTCTTCCTCCTAATCCACGCCACATCTTCCTTAGCTTCCAAGTAACTACCACCACTACTCAAACTCACCTTACCTTTGTTAGCATAATCCAACGCAATCTCATAATCCGCCTTACACACCACCAAAGCCAGACGCACGTTGACGTCCGTGTCGGGCTTTTGGAGCTCTTGGCTGATGTATTTCTGCGGTTCTGGCCCGGCGTCGAGTATGTAGCCCAGAGTTGCGATTTCTAGGTCTTTGGTGTTGCCCGACTGCCCTCCGGGGGACGATGAGAGGATGTCGTTGCAGAAAAATGGGTTTGATGTGTTCATGCAGATTCTGGCGATTAAGACGTCGGGGGTGACGGAGGTGGAGGAGTGGATGAGGGAGGTGATGGTGAGGAGGAGGAAGATGGTGGGATGAGACATTTTTTTGGGTGGTTTGGTTGGAGGTTTGGGTATGGGGGTTTATGTATTTATTGTGATTAGTTTTGTTACCGTTTGTAGCAATATGTTATTCTCAATGATGGGGGAATATTCTCTTTCATATCTGATTTTCTTTTTAGGGGTGATATTACACACACTATATATGGAATAGAAATCAATGAAAACAGAAGACTGGAATTCATAGCATATATATTTTCTTGGAAGATAATTAGGTAGGTCGGAATCATCCTATAGGATTTGGATAAGGTCTATCGGTAAATAATTAAAAATATAAATATTTAATAAACGATTTAAAACTGGTGTGTTATGTTGATGGGTGTTTGGCGGGCCAAGTTCCAGGTGGTCCCGCTCTATTTAAGTCTTTTTTTATTTTTTTTATTATTTTTTAAATTTAAATTTCGATGGCAGAGATTTCCCATACTAGCGTTTATTCAAAACTCTATATACAAGTAGCATTCCACGTACTATCTCCGTCTCATATTAGTTGTAATATTAGGGTTTTATACATTATTCATCAACTAATCTTATTTCACATATTATGATTTATGTATAAAAATAAATATAGTTTAGCAAGATCTTGTTTTATTCGTTTTAATGTCTATTTTTTAAATATAAAATTACCATAATTTTTAGTGGTGTATAATTAAAGATATTTACCGTTGAAATTATACATCGATAAATGCACAAAAAGTAAATATTGCAACATTAGTTGGATGGAGGGAGAGAGTATCAAAATTCATAAAATTTCCCAGCTTCAGCAAGACTTTAAATTTTAGTTTTGGTAGACAAATTTTTTCGATAATTATTTTAAATCGGTCTTTTAAATTTCAACATACAATTATAAGTTGTTTTAGAAAAATTTTAAAATTAATTTTAAAAAATTTGTTTTTTACTCTATAGATTAAATTTTCCAAAATACCCCTAAAATCGCGCTATTTACAAATTCGGCAAACTATACTCATAATCTACGGTGAAATTCAAAATTTTTAAAAATTTATTTTTACCCACGGTTAAAAATAAGACTATAATTTTATATTTAAATTTTTTTTATAGTATTAGAAAAAAAAGTTTTCCAAAAATTTTAAATATAGAAGAGCTCAAATCCTAACTTCAGTTAAAGTTTTAGTGTTGGAAGTTTTCTCAATTAAACTCATTCTCTCCGCTCAACAGGAGTTTCATCCAAAGCTTTTGGACCTACTAAAATTCTAATTACAAATTTATCATTCTATACTGGACATGGCTTCTCACTGCAATTGTAGATTATGTCATTGGTCAAGTCACTCACATCACTTCTTCTAAAGAAGTGTGAAAGTTGTTGATCTCTATGCACAAACTTTTATGGTTCGGTTCTTCCACTTAAACAACAGCTTTCAACTATACAGAAGAGCACTCATCATCTTATAATACATTCAAAAGATTAAAATTATTGGAGACCTTCTACATGAATATACTATACCAAAACATTAATTGGTTTTAATGGCTCATTATGGTTTGGAATAGGAGTATGATTATGTGGGGTTGTTCTCCAAGCTCATACTATGACTCAATCAGCACTCCAAGAGATATAGTATTCTCTCATGATGCATTGAATAACAAAATAGCATGGTTAACTCAATTATAATATTTCTGGTAAGTGTTGCAAACTTGTAACAAGGATCAAAATCAAAGTTAATATATATATATATATATATATATATATATATATATGATGAAAATCAAAGAAGTTCAAATGGTATCTCTCTTTTTTGAAACTTATTTTTTGTTTAAGGAGAAATGTACATGGAGAACTTTGCTTAAGGGTACTATGAGATGGCCTCTACGGTCTTGATAATCACATCGTTCATCAATCAGTTAGCACAAACATCAAATTATACACATGTCATCACAGTTTGGTACTATATTTTTCTATTCTAGACTATCCACTCCTACAAGTTATTTTAAAATCTTTTAAAATTGTCAAACTAATTTAGATCAGAGTTCAACCACTACATGATATGCGAATTTGGATCACCCTTATAATGTTGTACTAAATCTTGTTTTCGAAAGAAATATACTGTTGATTTTAAATCTCTGCACTCTTAAGATGTATGTAACTAAGGAAAATTTCACCAATTATCCTTCTCCGTAGACTATTTCAACTAAATCCTCTTTAGAAATCATTTACCCATATTTTTGAGGTGTATCTATTTTTTTATCCCCGGAAAATCACATTTTATCTTACATTCGTTTATGCTTCTACCTAATACACGTGACTATACCTAGTAAAACAAAATTAATTATTCTAATTTTTTTCAAAATGCTATTAACATACTAGTTTGAAGTATTTTCCACTATTCTCTTCCTCATTAATAATCTACCAACATTTATGTGGCGGGAAAATCACTTAGAACCTCTAATGATCAGAGGTGAAGTTGTAGTGACGAAAAGTTAAGGATTAAAAAATTATTACAAGAATGATTCGGACTCACAAGCAAGCTAATTTCCGTCAGCAGAGACTTTCGCCGAGGAGGCTTCGGCCGAAATGTAAAAGGGGTCCAAGGGGTTTCGGGCGAGACTAGCCTGGATCTTATGACGAATCCCTTCCTGAGTAAATCTAGAATCCAAGTCCAATAAATCCTACAGGCCCAGCAAGCCCATTCCATTCCAAATTAGGATTCCTGAAGCAAATCCAACTATGAGTAGTTCTCTCAGTACAATTCCAGATTAAGTAGGAATAGCAGGTCTAAAACCTTATAGGATTAGGGTCCTTAGACCCTCTACGAATAGGGGGGAAGAGGTGATTAGAAAAGAACTTTTTGTCTATTCTGAAATTCTTGAGTTTGTAAAGCTATATTGTTCTATTTGTAAGTTTCAAGATATATTTTTCTCGAATAATTTTATCCTTATAATTTGACTGTGGTTTATTTAACATCACAATCTACAATAACAAAACAAATATCATTTTAGAAACTTCATCAAAAAGTTTCGATTTACACTTTTCTAAAAACTTTTGATTGGTTTGTTTTCCTCATTTAAGGTATTACAATAGTTGCAAACTAGATTTTACACTTCAAAATGTATTTTCCTTAGGTCCAATATTCATAATCAATTAGCATAAAAAACTTTTTACACATCAATATCAAAAATCTATCAAAACACTATCAACAAATATTTAACCCCTAAATTTTAATTTTTAAAAAAATATAAAAGGAATAAAATGTTATTTGATGTAGATAGTCATTTCAGCTTTCCTCTCAATTTAGAAGCGAAAACTTGGGTTTTTGATAAAATGAGAGGGAATGTATACCACCTCATTCCATGGATTTTCACCAAAAATAAATAATTCAAATAAAAGTTAAAACATCTTCTTCCATTATTTTCCATCATCTTTCATACTACCAATTCAAACTTATCATAAGGAAATGAAAAATAAAATAAACATAATTAATTATTTAATCATAAAAAATAATCAACACGACCATCATTTTATAGAATATTACCAAAGAAAGCAAGCAATAAAAACATGGACAAATTAAGTAAATTCCAACTATTAATCACTGTCCCATACATAGATAAATTACACAAATGCTAATCAAATCTTCCATTAATCCCATGTATTATTCCATGTAAACACCATCATTAGCTCTACGCACAACACACAAACCAATTCATGAAAATAGCTTCACCAATTTGAAGATACTGCGCAAAACGTGCATGCATGCTACGTATACTATCCAACCTAGGTTCCTTTTCAAGACCATCACTACACTCATCAGTTTTCCTCCGAATCCAAATCACATGTCCTTCAAATTCACTACAGCCTTATTAGCGTAATCTAACTGTTGATTCTCATACAACATAGCTTTACCCAAATCCAAACAAATAGCCAAACACACAGATGAATCGCAAACAACAAATCAGAAACTGGAAACAGCGATATAACGTGGTTCGTCAAAAGACTACATCCACGGGAATGAACTCGTATAGAGCCCGGTAATTCACTATAATGGAGATCAGTGTACACCAAAGTAATCACAGAGACTACAACCAGATTATCACCAAGAACCACAGAAGAATTCACAAAGAAAAAGCTCTCTAAGAACAAACCCTAGCAGAGCAACAACAGAGTTACAAAAACCATCTGAAGAAACCAACCGAGCTACAGTGACAAGAAGAGAGCTTTTATAGGTAGGTCAAGGTATGGCTGAGTCGGGTCACGGGTCGAGGCGCGGATCCACAAGCTCATAGAAGGCCCACCTGTTATATAATGTAATATGAAAATACTGACATACTTCCTCTATTTTCATATACATTCAAAGAACATTTACAAATACAGACTATCATTACAAACTTTCCTTGGTGATAAAGGTACAAAAAATACAAGAATGTCTTCATTTCTCCATTCCAAAAGTGAACTGCCAGGGACTCCATAGTCCTTGCCCATTCCAGGTCCCAGCTGATTAGATACGGTTGATGTGGAGGAAACTTCTGCAAAACAGAAGCTTCCGAGCCACTACAGCCTTAGTACCCATATCAGCTGGGTTCTTGTCTGTGGGAATCTGCTCAACCTGCACATCACCATTCAAGACATTTAAACGAATAAAATGATATTTAACGCCTATATGTTTGGTTCTATCATGATAAATTGGATTCCTACTAATATTATATGCACCCTGAGAATCTGTATAGACTACTGGTATAGAGTCTAACAGATTTAACTCATGCAATAAACCTTTGATCCAAAGAACTTCCTTTATACATTCTGTCAAGGATATATATTCTGATTCGGTAGTAGAAAGAGCTATGTCAAACTGCAACCTGGACTTCCAAGAAACACAGCAACCACACACAGTTATAATAAAAGATGAAATAGAACGTCTAAATTCTGGATCTTTTGCGAAATCTGCATCTGAGTACCCAACAATGTTAACACAATCAGTGAATTTACTGAATTCTAAGCCCACATCTATAGTACCTTTAAGATACCTCAACACTCCTTTTAAACATTTCCAGTGTTTTAAATTTGGTTTCATCATAAAGCGGCTAAGAACACTGATAGCATATGCCAAGTCAGGTCTTGTACAGACCATAGCATACATTATGCTACCAATGGCCTCAGCATAAGGAACAGTAGTAAGTATCTCTTCATCAGCATTAGCTTTACAATCCAGATTATGACCAGAATTGATAGGTAATGAATTAGGCTTAGTGTTATTCATACCAAATGTTTCAAGTATCTTTAACAGATAAGTTCTTTGACTAACAAATAGCAAGTTCTTGTTTCTATCTCTTATTATAGACATTCCAAGTATCTTTGAAGCATTACCAAGATCTTTCATGTCAAATTCTTTACTAAGATCAATTTTTACAGAATTCAAAATTTTAAAATCAGAGCATATAAGCAGGATATCATCAACATATAATAATAGGAATATAGGAACAGAATCACAGATTTTAAAATACAAACACGCATCAAACAAATTGCGCTTAAAACCAATACTTTGCACAAAGTTGTGAAACCTTTCGTTCCACTGTCTAGGCGATTGCTTCAGGCCATAAAGGGATTTCTTAAGAAGACAGACTTTACTAGGATCACCAGTAAAGCCTTCAGGCTGAGACATATAGATGTCTCTATCAAGATAACCATGAAGGAAAGCTGTTTTAACATCCATTTGTTCTAACTCCCAATTAAAATAAGCAGTAAGGGCTAACATTATTCTAATTGTCCCATAACGAATGACAGGTGAGAATATTTCAGAATAATCAACCCCAGGCTTTTGTGTGAAGCCTTTAGCTACCAATCTAGCCTTATACCTATTTGGATCATCACTGGACAGACTCTCTTTAATCCGGAAAACCCATTTACAAGCTATCAACTTCTTATTTTCAGGTTTAGGTACTAAAATCCAGGTTTGGTTTTTATCTAGAGATTTAACCTCTTCATTCATAGCATTTAACCATTTAGATGACTCAGGACAGGATATTGCATCCTGGTAAGTTTCTGGAACAAAATTATCATTCACAGAAGCATTAAGAGCAAGAATAACAAGATTTGCATCTAAATACCTGGCAGGTTTCCTAATAACTCTCCTAGTTCTGTCTCTACTTAGGAGGTAATTATCAAGTTCAGACTCTTGGTATTCCTCTTCATCAGGATCACTGGGTTCAGAGGAGTCAGGCACATAAGTCTCATGTCTGGGAGAATCTATTTGATGATCATGAGATGAAGAACTGTCATTATCAGCAGGAGGATTAGAGGAGGACCCTATGTTATTATTGTCTGCTGTAGGCCCTATGATATCAAATTCATCATTATTAATAGACACATATTTACTACCAGATTTTAGGCTACTGGAATCCAAGAAACCAGGAAGTTCAGACTCTCTAAAAATCACATTTTTACTAATAAGGAACTTAAACATGCTTCCATCCTTATAGGCTAACCTGAATCCTTTGATACCATCAGGGTAACCCATAGAGAGAGAAGCTTGAGACCTAGGTTCAAGTTTCCCCTTACTTTGGTGTGCATAGGCCCTACAACCAAAAACTCTTAAATGTGACAGATTAGGAGGTTTCCCATTCCAAAGTTCATAAGGAGTTTTAAATTCCAGAATTGAAGATGGTGACCTATTTTTCAAATATACAGCAGTATTAATAGCTTCCCCCAAAACCTCTTAGGCAATTTAGCTTCATGTAGCATGGATCTAACTTTATCTAATAGAGTTCTATTAAGCCTCTCAGCTACACCATTTTGCTGAGGGGTATACACTACAGTTTTCTGTCTAACAATACCAATCTCAGAGCAGTATTTGTTAAATTGATCATTACAAAATTCCAAACCATTGTCAGTTCTCAAACTTTTAATTTTGAAATCCTTTTGGTTTTCAACCAGATTTTTCCATATTTTAAAAGTTTCAAAAACTTCAGATTTCTTTTTCAATAGAAATAACCAACTATATCTTGAAAAATCATCAATAAAAGTCACAAAGTAGATTTTTTCACTAAAGGTTGGTGATCGGGCAGGACCCCACAAATCAGAATGTATAAGGTTTAAAATATGAGTAGATTTGTATTCAGAATTATTAAAAGGTTGCTTGGTTTGTTTACCCATAACACAACTCTCACAGAATGGTATTTCCAGATCAGTATCAGATTCAATTAAGCATCTCTTCTTAAGTTCCTTTAAGCCATTTAAACCCAAGTGACCTAATCTGCTATGCCAAAGTCTACCTTTTTCATTATTAATGGTGGTGCTAGAAAGGGCTTCTATGGTTTTCCCATCTAAGATGTAAAGGTTTCCAATCCTCCTCCCTTTCATAACAGTTCTCCCATCATGTCTGATTATATCAACAGAGTCATTTTTGAAGAAACAGTGAAGCCCACATTCTCCCAAGGCACTCACAGACAAAAGATTTCTCCTAAGGTCTGGGACTAATCTTACATTATCCAAATTAGTAACAGTACCATCAAACTGTTGTAGTTTAATGGTTTCCAACCCCTTAATGACGCACCTATGATTGCTACCCATTAAGACAAACCCTTCCTGATTCTCACACAGATTACTAAGCCAGGATTTATTAAGGGTCATGTGATGGGTACAGCCTGAATCAATCACCCAGCAATCATGTTCAATATTGGCAGCAAGCACAGAATCAGACAAATTCAAAATAACAGTTAGGCCCTCACAGTTTTGAACATCAAGTTCAGCCATTGAACTTGATGCTTCTTGTTTAAGTTTCCCATTAGCCTCATCTTTCTTCTTTTGAAAGCAGTCTTTTATTAGATGGTTTGTCTTCTTACAATAGTAACATTTTCTTTCAAAACCATTCTTATTCTTACCTTTTCCATTATTACTATTATTTCTCTGATGGTTATTTCTACTGTTGTTCCCATTATTATTTACTTTATTCTTATTTCCAACAGAATTATGCATTTTATTCTTACCCTTACTCTGATTATGATTCTGAGAAGTGGAGGTCTTATTCAGAAATAGACCTTCACTCTCGGTTTTAGTAATCTCTTCACCTACAGATCTAAATTTCAGGGCATCCATTATGAGCTTAGTGGTTAGAGATTCTTTGTTAAAAGATACAAATTCTTTTACTACAGAGTGAGTTTCAGGCGGAGAATGCAAGAGAATCATAGCCAAATACTCATCACTGAGCCTATGATCCTCTGCAGTTCTGCTATTATGATCTTGAACGAGTCTTTTAAAAGTAGCAAGATTCTCATTAACAGATTTTTCAGTTCTAAACTTAAAGCCAAACAGTTTATGCAAGCTTAGCAATCTATTAGAGACATCTTTAACCAGATATAAGTTTTCAAGACCTTTCCATAAATCAGAGGCATTAGTGAATTCAGAAACAGCAGTTAGTACATCATCACTCAGATGAAGTAGTATAGTGTGGTAGGCTTTCTTTTTAACTTTTCCTTTTTCTAAAAGTGTTATCCCAGTAGGCCAGTCATCCTCAACAGCAGCATCAAGACCATTATAAACCAAAACTGATAACATTTTCTTTTTCCATATTACAAAATCCTGTGATCCATCAAAAACCTCAATATTCATTACATTATGTGAAGTAGATTTAGATGCCATTTTGAAAAATGTAGAATAACAAAAATTTGTCCAGATTATTAAGAGAAAAAAAAAACTAGTTTCAGGTTTAAGATTTTGTAAACTGAGACTGATAGTAAAACAGTTCAAGTTAAAGAAATCAGGAGTTTAAAATTGGTTCAAAAACAGATTTTCTGGTCTTGATACTTAGAATCTATTGACACTACAGAGTTTGTTATTAAAAATTATTTTGAAGGAACACTCAATCCCCCCCCAAAACAATAGTAGGTTAATAACAAAACAGAACAAACAACTAATATAACCAATCAATAAAGGAACAAATATATAGAGATTATAACCAAAGAAGAATAACAGAAATTATCACACAGATGACAAACAAGAAAAACAGTAACAAACAAGAACTTAAACTAGGGGCATTAACAAGATTTCAGATCTTGTACCCTTAGGCATTCACAAGAATTCAACTTGTACCCTTAGCAGCCAGTCAAGCAAGCTGATTTGCAGATCAGCAAACTGTTCTAGGGCATTAACAGGATACAAAGTCCCGTACCCTACTCAGCCATACGCAAACCCAAGAATCACAGTATAATAGTCGAATATCAAAAAATGACAGATCTGAGTTAGGAAGTTTGTTACCCTTGTAGAACCCCGCAAGTCTTCACGTTAAAACCCCTTTCGACTCTCGCCTTAGCTCCTTGCTCGCTCCTGGGTACCTGTAACTTTGAAAGACTGTTAATCGAATAAAGAAATATAAACCCTAGATCTAATACAGAGACCGAGACTCATAAGAACAAGAAATCAATTTTAGGGTTTTGAAAGCAGAGTTGGTTCTTCAGAAGTTTTCAAGATTGAAAACACAGACTAACAAGACTGATTTGAGAAAACTGCTCTGATACCACATGTTGATTCTCATACAACATAGCTTTACCCAAATCCAAACAAATAGCCAAACACACAGATGAATCGCAAACAACAAATCAGAAACTGGAAACAGCGATATAACGTGGTTCGTCAAAAGACTACATCCACGGGAATGAACTCGTATAGAGCCCGGTAATTCACTATAATGGAGATCAGTGTACACCAAAGTAATCACAGAGACTACAACCAGATTATCACCAAGAACCACAGAAGAATTCACAAAGAAAAAGCTCTCTAAGAACAAACCCTAGCAGAGCAACAACAGAGTTACAAAAACCATCTGAAGAAACCAACCGAGCTACAGTGACAAGAAGAGAGCTTTTATAGGTAGGTCAAGGTATGGCTGAGTCGGGTCACGGGTCGAGGCGCGGATCCACAAGCTCATAGAAGGCCCACCTGTTATATAATGTAATATGAAAATACTGACACTAACGAAACCGTATAATCCGCTTTACACACCACCAAGGCCAGACGCACGTTAACGTCCGTATTGGGCTTTTGGAGCCCGTCGTCGATGTATTTCTGTGCCTTCGATCCGGCGTAGAGCATGTAGTCGAGGGCCACGAGTTCTAATTTTTTTGGTGGTTGCGAACTCTCCTCCGGGTGATGATAAGAGGATTTTGTTGCAGAAACTGGGGTCTGTTGTGTTGGTGCAGATTTCGGTGATTAATTCGGGGCTGGAGGTGGAAGAGTGGATGAGGGAGATGAAGGAGAGGAGGATGACGATGATGTGATGAGACATTTTTGTGGTTTGGAGATTTGGTTACGGTGGTTTATGTATGTGAAGTAACAAATTTTCTTGCTATATGTAGGCATATATTATTCTCTACAATGAATGCATATTGTCTTCACACATGGTGCTATTAGTCATCATATTTATATATATATGGAATAGAAATTAATGAAAACCGTAGAGTGAAATATTATGTAAAATATCAATTTTGTTATTTTTTTGTTAAATTATAGTATTAGAACTTTTTTATACTGGCGTTTATGGAAAATACTATATATACGAGATTTGCTTATATCAAAATACATCTAATTTTACAACTAGGTCCTTTATCTTTAGTCAAAACTTTAAATGTTAATTTAACTTCAAAGTTTGATGGCTAAAATTTTACTAACGAAAAAATTCAATTTCTAACAATTGCTAGAAAGTTTTATCAATGAAAACTCACTCTCTCAATTCTATACAGAAAACTATTCCAACACTTCAATTAAAAGAACAGTTTTCAACTATGTAGAAGAGATCAGGGGCGAACCCAGAATTTAAAATATGGGGTTGCACAACGTAAATTGAATATGTACCATTTAAAATATTTAAATTAAGTTCTAAATTCGAATCAACAAATAAGACAAATAAAAAAAATACATAAATAAATCAAGTATTAAAACAAAAAATCATAAATTTTAAATAGAAACAAAATAGAAGAATAGTATTAAAACAAAAAAAAAAGAAAAAAATAGAAAGAAATATACTAGTATTAGACATAATTCCATATATTTATAATATTGTAGTGTTATAATTTTAAGAAAGAAAAATAAAATTAATCAAAATTTTCTATTAAGCAACACATTATAATAGTATTCAGTAATCTAGTGTACAAATAGAAATTAGAATGATATAATTAAAAAAAATAAAACAAAATTTATAATTTTTTAATAAACATAATATATCAAAATAATATAAAAAATAAAATAAATTATATTTAATATTATAGAATAATACATGTATCACTACATACAGAGTTGTGATTAAAAAAAAAATCAAATAACAATTACTCAAATTTCATTAAAAACAAAATAGAACACAATAATATAAAAACAATAATTAAAGAAAATAATTAATTAAAAAAATACCTTTCATAATAATTCTTTTCACTTTTCTGTGAGGAGTTTATACCATACCATACCATACCAGTTAATCTACGATGAAGAGAAAAAAAAGTCATCAACTTTAATCCAAAAACATAACATATTACTGTAAAATGATATTATGAAGAAGAAGAATAATAATATAAAGAAAGTGAAAAAGAAAAAAAAATTGTACGAGGAGTTGGATTAATGAATGAAGTAAAGAGAGAAAATAGATGGAAGAAGAAAAATTAAGAGAGAGAAAATAGATTAAATAATGGTTTACGTATTCCATTGTGATGTCTCTTCGTTTTCTGAGTGGAAATTTTTTATTGTTTTAATAAATTTTAATTCACTGCTAATAATTAATTTCTACTTTTTATTTTACTATTTTATTTTTATATTATTATATTTTTTTCAGAATGGATGGGGTTGCATATGCAACCCCATGTTCTGTGGTACGTCCGCCACTGGAAGAGATCACTCTCACCCTCTCTTAGTACATTCAAAAAATTAAAGTTAGTGGACTCTTTATGGGACCATACTATGCCATAACATGAACTGATTTTTAAGCGCTTTTGGCGGTTGGGGATAAGAGTATGATTCTATTGTTGTCCTCCTAACTCATATTATGACTCAAAAGGAACTTGATGTTCTACTTTTACTTGTTGGCATATCAAGCAAAGACTAACATACTCCACAATGGTCCTTTTTATACTCGACCACCAAAACTGAACCCTTAATTCTTGAAACATCTTGGTAGCACCTGGATACATAGCAAAAACTTGAATATGCACTTTTTTCAAAATATTATCCCTTACTTCACCGGTAGGTACATATAACTTATCTCAGAAGTAGAGTCCACCATCACTTTTCTTTACAAAGTCTTTAGTCTTCCCAATTTCAGTCTTCTTCAACCATTCATCGACCTTAGGATTGGATAATTGAGCTTTAATCACTCTTGGTACCAAGTTCGTTCGCACCACCAACTCTGCTATGTACCAAAGCGTCTTCCACAAAACTCAAATTGGCATTCATAGCCTTAAGTGCATGCATAGACTTGCGACTCAAGGTATTCGCTATAACATTTGCTTTGTCCGAATGATAGTTAATCATGCAATCATAGTCCTTTAAGAATTTCATCCAACGCGTTTACCTTAAATCCAAGTCCTTTACAGTCAGATGATATTAAAGACTCTTATGATCAGTGTAGATGTAACATTTACTACTGTACAAGTAGTATCTTTAAATCTTCAAGGCAAATACTATCGCTGCAAACTCCAAGTCATGAGTAGGATATTTTTTTTCCATGCGACTTTAGTTGCCTTGAGGATAAGCAACCACCTTTTCATCTTGCATCAAAACACAATCAAGACCAAGTAATGAAGCATCATTATATACTACATAGTCAATCCCTTCAATTGGTTGGACCAAGATAAGAGCTTCAGTTAAAAGCTTTTTTAACAACTCAAGTCGCTCTGGTCACTTGCTAGACCATTCAAATTTCACTCCATTGTGTAATAACTTGGTGAGTGGACCCACAATAGACGAACATCCCTTGATAAAGCGTCAATAGTAATCCGCTAAGCTAAGAAAACTCCTTACTTCGGTCACATTTGGATCCTATTTGATTCCTTCTCTAGAGATCACATGACCTAAAAATGCCACTTCGTCCATCCAAAACTCACACTTAAAAAACTTGGCAAATAATTTCTCATCTCTTAGCCTTTGGAGCACAATTCGGAGATGTTTATCATGTTCTTCCCATGTTGGTGAATATATGAGAATATCATTAATAAACACTACCACAAATTAGTCCAAGAAGCGCCGAAACACCCTATTCATGAGATCTATGAATACCGTCGGGGCATTAGTCAACCCAAACTGCATCACAACGAACTCATAATGGTCATACCTCGTCCAAAAAGTCGATTTAGGCACATCAAACTCCTTAATCTGTAATTGATGATACCTGAACGTAAAATCAACCTTTGAGGATACTTCAACTCCACGGAGTTGATCCCATATGTAGCAATCTATATTGAGACACGGGTTGAAAGGAATTGAATTGCTACCTATATCACCAATGTGCACATTATTTTTCGGGAGTCCAGAACTTGAGAACTCTAAAATTAAGCGCGCTTAACTTGGAGGAATTTTGGGATGGGTGACCTTTCGGTAAGTTTTCTCGAGAAGCATGCGGGTGAGGACAAAGCATGCTAGAAAGCGTAATGGTGGTCTGGGGGGATAATGTTCAGCCTTAAGACTGGTCAAGTAATGACATAGTGCTCTGCCACTGCGCCTCGGGTCATCCGGCGGTGGGGGCCGGACATTACAAAATAGATCATCAATCCTATGAATCCAAAGATTGTAGTATTTTCTCCATTATTCTAAGGTCATCCAACTTTTCTTTATTTCTTTTAAGTTGGTTTGCGATAACTAATACTCGAAAAAAATATTCGGATATGGACTCATATTTCTTCATATGCATAACTTCAAATTCTCCTTTTAATTTTTATAGTCGAACTCTTCGCACTTGCTCAACTCCTTGATGAGAAATTTGCAACTTCTCCCAAACCTCCTTAACATTATTGGCACTTAAAATTTTCTCAAATTCGTCTTCATCTAGAGCTTGATGGATAAGATAAAGAACCTTCTTGATATCAATTTTTCTTGACATTTTATTGGCATGCATGCTTCGTATACTACCCAAGCTAGGTTCCTTTTCAAGCCGACCACTACACTCATCAGTTTTCCTCCTAATCCAAATCACATTTTCCTTGGCTGCCAAAAAACTACCACCATTCAAATGCCCTTTAGCTCTGTTAGCATAATCTAACGAAACCGTATAATCCGCTTTACACACCACCATAGCCAAACGCACGTTCACGTCCCTATTGGGCTTTTGGAGCTCTTCGTCGATGTATTTCTGTGCCTTCGATCCGGCGTAGAGCATGTAATCAAGGGCTACGAGTTCTAGCTTTTTGGTAGTTACGGACTCTCCTCCTGGTGATGATAAGAGGATTTTGTTGCAGAAACCGGGGTCTGCTGTGTTGATGCAGATTTCGCGGATCAATTCGGGGCTGGAGGTGGAAGAGTGGATGAGGGAGATGAAGGAAAGGAGGATGAGGATGATGTGATGAGACATTTTTTTGGTTGTTTGTTTGACGATTTGGGTATGGTGGTTTGTTTGACGATATGGTGGTTTATGTATATGGGTATGGTGGTTTGTTTGACGATATGGTGGTTTATGTATATGTGTAGTGACAAATTTTCTTGCTATTTGTAGCAATATATTATTCTCTGATATGTGAAGGGATATTCTCTTCGTATACGGTATTTTTTTTATATATGGAATAGAAATTATAGAGCTATGATTGATAATCTACTCATTTATATATTTTACGGTAAAATTTGATTTATAAAATTTTTATTCAGTCATGTATTATCACGTAAGAAAAAAAATTTGGACATAAAATATTAGACTTCGTTGTTTTATGGATTAATGAAAATGGTAGAGTGAAAGTAATAGAAAGTATCAATTTTGTTAAATTTTTGTGTTTTTTTTTATACTATCCTCAATAGAAAATTTTATTATGTGTCATTTCAAGTGTTGTTTTTATTCATTTATTTTGTTTCATTTCAATTGTAATTTTGAAAAAATAAAAAAATTATTAATTATATTTTTCCAAATTTATTTATACTTAGTGAAAAATTTATAATTTATTTTATATTTTCGAGAGATTCTCAAAATATTTATTGAAGGGTGTCTAGTTCATAGTATCAGTGACCGGGAAGCATCCACTGCTTTTATGGCTTCCCCGTGCACCAAACCGAAAGCAGACAAGTGGCTTCCCGTTTATCTTGAGTTCAATGATATTAAATTTTTTCTTAATTGGATAGGATATACTTTGTTTAGGATATGATTAACTTATCTACAAACTATATGGGATTGTTTATCATAATAAAATATCAATATAAATGGTCAAAATATTTGTGAATTAAAAATAAATAAATAAGATAAAATAAAAATTATTAGTATTTTTTATTTATATAAATAAATATTAAAAATAATCAAAATTTTGGAAATTTTGGAAATTTCTCAAAAGAACCCTTGTAATTTTATTTTTTCCTAATTTACTACTTTGTTGTTAGTCTTTAATAATAGAAATATTAAATTTGTATTCTCCTATATGTTAATACTAAATAAAAATTAACATTATGTTTCAATTGTATTTTTTATGTATAGAGGATTTTGATAGTTATTTTAAAATTGGATATTAATAAAAATACTTATTCCTAATGCTTGTACTTAAAAGATTATTATTTTACCCGGATAAAATATCATTATATCTTTTCTTTCTTCACACATCTACGTGTAAATGAAAGATAAGATATTCCTAATTAATTAATTCCTAATTAGAAACAATCAAAACATCACCATTATTATATCAACTATTACCAAAGAATGCAAGCAATTGGAAATATGGACAAATCAAGTAAATTCCAACTATTAATCACGGTCCCATACACAGATAATTAACTAATCAAATCCACCATTAATCTTCCACGTCAACATCATCACCAGGTCCAATTCTCGAAAATAGCTTCACCAATCTCAACATACAGCGAAACGCGCCCATGCATGTCACGCAAACGATCCAACTTATCTTCCCTATCAACCCGACGACCACACTCATCAATTTTTTCTCTAACCCAATTCAAATCTCCCTCAGCTTTCACAAAATCACCTTTCGTCAAATTCTCATCAGCTTGGTAAACATAATCCAACATCACTCTATAATCAGCTTTACACACCGCCAAAGTCTGCATGTTGACTTCGGCAATGGGGTTTTTTAAAGCAGTGTCGATGTAACTGTACGTTTCGGATCCGGCGATGAGCATGTATCGGAGGGCTACGAGTTGTAGTTCTTTGGTGGTGGCCGAGTCTCCTCCGCCTGGTGATAGTAGGAGGACTTGGTGGCAGAAAGTGGGGTCTTTTGTGTTGGCGCAGATGGTGGCGAGTAGGTTGGGGCTGCAGGTGGAGGTGTGGATGAGGGAGATGATGGTGAGGAGGATGATGATGTGATGAGACATTTTTTTGGTTTGGAGATTTGGTTATGGTGGTTTATGTATGTTTAGTAATAAAATTTGTTACCATGTGGAGCAATATATTATTCTTTGTAACGAAGGAATATTCTCTTCATACATGATATTTTGTTATCCATGATATTAAATATTATAGTTATGTATTAATGAGTAGAAATCAATAAAAATAGTAAAGTGAAATTCATATAAAATGAAATGTCACAATCTAAAAAAAAAATCTAAATTAAAAAGCTTATCAATCTCTGCTGGAGATGATAAGGTCATTTTTCATGGAAGATACTAACGGTTGGAGTTTTTCGACTAAAATAATAACTATTGAGAAGTATCACTCACCATTTCATGCTAAATTCTAAAGATTAAAGCTATTAGAAACTCTTTATGCAAAGATACTATATCAAAATATGAATCGGTCCATTTCATGTTACATTTCAAATATTAAAACTACTAGAAACTCTTTATGCGAAGATACTATATCAAAATATGAATCGGTTTTAAGCTTTCTTAGTGGTTTAGAATAGGAGTATGATTCTATTGTGGTTTTCCTTACTCATACTATGATCAAGCAACACGGATTTTTTTTAAATTTTTTTTTTATATATAATTAGAGTTTTTATTAGAAGTAGAATAGTTACATCCAAACAACGAGATCGGTTCTACCAACGCCTTACTTTGCTAAATTGTTAGTAAAAAAGTTACAAAACAAATTCAATACTATTAAAAGATGCCAACATATTGTTTATCATATTGTTTATGTTGTTTATCTTGTTGAACAAATGTAAAAATTTTCAAGGTTTCATTGATAAATTGGTTGATAGCCATGTAAAGCAATTATTTGAATCAAGTTAAAAAATAATAGTTTTCCTCTGTGATTTAGTAAATGCATAAGACATATCCATTACTAACCAAACGGCTTGTAACTTACCTCATTAGATTGAGGGGATTGTGAAGGACACCCTGCATTAGGTAAAATAAAACATGTTTGATGCAATTATTTTTTATTAAATAATATATAATAATAGGAATTACTAAATACAGTTTAGTACTATAGAGTTTAATGCTACACACAATAATGATAACAGTAAATTAATAGTAAATTAATCAGTTCTTAATTCATCTCGATTTTATTTAATTTTTATAATTTTTGAAAGAATTATTTAATTATAAAATATTTATAAAATAGTAAAATAAAAACGAATTATTTATAAACTACCGAATCATAAAAGATGCAGATTTGAATTAATACGAACTCAAAAAATTAATTTTTAAAATGTGAAAAAAAATTAAACCGGTTAAAAATGGAGCAGTTTGGTCACGACAAGTTATGAATTTCCATCAAATTTTGATACCATTATTTGAAAATGGAAACATCTGTAAATATTCAATTAATATTCTTTCCCTATCCTATCCTATTATTGGTAGATAATAAATTTTGTTACTATATGGAACTGCAATATTACTTATTATTTTCCATAATCAGGAAATATTCTCACAATAAATTTTTTAGTTAATGATATTAGTATATCCGAATATAAATAAATGAAAATAATCTATTGAAATTTATTTCAATATCATTTCTTTATTTGTTTTTAAAATAATGATGGATTATTTTTATTTTTATTTTTAAAAATTTTTCTTATCTACTATTAATAATCGTTTATTTCGATGAAGAAATTAATTAATAAATGAATAGGAGATAATAAAAGTAGTCCCAGCACTAATCTCTCCACCTTTTATTAAAATTTCACCCCAACCTTAATTCCAGTCCACAAAACCACACTTCACCACCACCATCACACCACTTCTCCAGACCCAAACCAAACCTTGAAAACAGCCTCACCAATCTCAACATACTGCGAAACACGTCCATTAATCCCACGTAAATAACTCAACCTAGCTTCATTCTCAACCACACGACCACACTCATCAACTTTCTTCCTAATCCAATTCACATCTTCCTCAGCCGGATAATACCTACCGCCATTCAAATCCTCATTCGCCTGCTTAACATAATCCATCATCACCCTATAATCCGCTTTACACACCACCAGAACCACGCGCTTTTTCACGTCCGCGTTGGGGTCTTTCAAGGCTTGGTTTATGAAACTCTGTGTCTCCGTTCCGCCGTCGAGTATGTATTGGAGGGCTACGAGTTCCAGGTCTTTTGTGCTCGCCGAGTCGCCTCCGCCTGGGGCTGAGAAGAGGAGTTGGGTGCAGAAATTAGGGTCTTTTGTTAATTTGCAGACGTTGGTGATTTGGGGGGAGATGGCGGAGGTGGAGTGGAGGAGGGAGATGAAGGAGAGGAGGAGGAAGATGGTGTGATGAGACATTTTTTGGTGGTTTGTTTGGAGATTTGGTTATGGGGTTTATGTATGTATAGTAATAAATTTTCATGCCAGCAATATATTATTCTCAATAATTAAGGAATATTTTTATCACTGTTCAGGATTTTGAAAATTCCCTAAAATATTATCTTTTTTCGAAGTATTTTGAGAAATACTTTTGATGATCTTCTCTTTTTTATTTAATACTTTTTATTTTTTAAAATTTTTTATATTAATATTATAAAATATTGAAATTATTTATTTAATCTTTTTAAATTCCAAACCATCCTCTTATATAATTTCAAAATAAAATTTTATATTTTTTCAAATCAATTTTATTGTAATAATTTATATTTTATTAAATATTTTTAATTATCTAAAAAATATATTAAAATGTGTAAATTGTCTATTGTATTTTTAAAATTAATTTTTAAAAAATATTATTAATTACTTTATTTTTAATTATCTTTCTTTGTCAAATATAGTTAAGTTAGATATATTCACTTTTTATTTTTTTTATATTATTATTAAATTAATTAAAATAAACCTTTTATTATAAAAGTATTATTTTCTTTTATAAACAGGTACATTTTCATTGTAAATTTTTGCTTATATGAATCGACATTGTTTGTTTTACAATGAGTACTGAATAGTGAGTAATGTATTTACTCATCTGCGGTGGATCTTTTCATCCATCAACTTGAATTTTCCGTATCCTATAACACTTACTATGATTCATATGGGTTTCAATATACATGAAAATAACTTTATAAATGATTAAGTGTGTGTTTGGTAGGTAGATTTTTAAGTAGTGATTAGATCTTTCATTAGCGATTTGACAATTTAACCGTTTGGGAGAAACTTTTTAATTAGTGATTTCCAGAAGTTACTTCAGATAGCTTTCCACGAATTGCTAATAAAAAAGCTCACGTTTTACCCTTATCAATTTATGAGTATTATTAAACTACACTTAATAACATTAAAAGCTTTTATTTGTACTAAATTAGGTTAATTTTAATAATACTTTTATTTATTAAATATGATTAAAAATCTTTAAATAACTTTTTTTAGTTAGTCTATATTTTATTTATTTTTTTAATTAGTTGATAACTAAAGGATAGTTGGTTTTAAATTAAAAATCTTGAAAGAAAAAATTGTTTAAAAATGAATACTAGCACTAATAAATTATATTGTAAGGTAAAAATAATATATTGTATTGTTTACGTAATTTTACATCTAACAGCTACTTCAACATCTAATTGTTATTACCAAACACTCATGTTAAATCGCTACTTAAACATCTAATTTAACAGCTAACAACTAATTGCTACGTAGTGTCTGTTTGGTAGGTAGATTTTTAAGTAGCAGTTAGATTTTTCATTAGCGATTTGGCAATTTAACCGTTTGGGAGAAGCTTTTTGATTAGTGATTAGATTTTTAAATAGCGATTTTCAGAACACTACTTCAAGTAGCTTTCCACAAATCGCTAATCAAAACGCTCCCATTTTACCCGTATCAATTTATGAGTATTACTAAACTACCCTTAATAATATTAAAGGCTTCTATTTATATTAAATTAGTTAATTATAATAATATTTTTATTTATTAAATATGATTAAAAATCTTTAAATAACTTTTTTTTAGTTAGTATTTATTTTATTTATTTTTTAATTTGTTGATAACTAAAGGATGGTTGGTTTTAAATTAAAATTTTGAAAGAAAAAAATGTTTAAAAATGAATACTAATACTAATAAATTATATTATAAGACAAAAATAATATATTATATTGTTTACGTAATTTTACATCTAACAGCTACTTCAACATCTAATTGTTATTACCAAACACTCATGCCAAATCGCTACTTTAACATCTAATTTAACTGCTAACAACTAATCGCTAACTCAACATTTAATGTAACATCTAGTGCCAAACATACACTAAATATTTAGATAAATATATTAATTTATCATTATTTAAAATTTTAATTATAATATAATATTATTTATTAATTTATTAATAAGAATAAACTTACAACGTATTCAAGGATAATATTAGAATACAATTATAAAGAATATAAAAACCCTAAAAAAAATAAGAAGAAAATAGTGGATAAAATAAGAACATGGACAAAAATGAATCCATATCCTCAATTTCTTAAAAAAATATATTTATCCTACTCATAAAATTTATTTTAGAATATGGATAGAAATTTTGTTCTTAAAATAATTAATTAAGGGTACAATTAGGACATGCCTAATCTATATCCTGAATTTTACCGAGCTTACTTGCAGATAATAAATTTGATTACCGTGATTATTTGGCTTGTTAAATTTTTATAACCAACATTAATTTCAATAATTCCACATAAACACACATCAACACCATCACCACCTTTACACAACCAACAAAACCAAACTACTAAACCCATCATCACATCACACCACTTACCCAGAACCAAACCAAACCTTAAAAACAGCCTCACCAATCTCAACAAACTGCGAAACATGTCGATTAACCTCACGTAAATAAGCCAACCTAGCTTCCCTATCAACCTGACGACCACACTCATCAACTTTCTTCCTAATCCAATCCACATCAACCCGAGCCTCATTATATCTACCACCAATCAAATTCACTTTACTTTGCTTAACATAATCCAACATCACCCTATAATCCGCTTTACACACCACCAGAACCAGACGCATTTTCACGTCCGCATTGGGATTTTTCAAAGCTTGGTCGATGAAACTCTGTGTCTCCAGCCCAGCTTCGAGTATGTATCCGAGGGCCACGAGTTCTAGGTCTCGCGTGTTGGCCATGTCGCCTCCGCCTGGCGATGATGTGAGGAGTTGGTTGCAGTGATTGGGGTCTCTTGTTTTTTTTGCAGGCGTTGGTGATTAGGGGGGAGATGGCGGAGGTGGTGTGGAGGAGGGAGGTGAAGGTGAGGAGGATGAAGATGGTGTGATGGGACATTTTGGAGGTTTGTGTATGGATGTGTATGATGTGGTGTTTATATATAGTTTTGGGGAAATGGGAATAGATGTGGTGGTTTAATTTGTTGAGGTTTTTAGTTTTATTATTAGGGTTTGTTTTAACGAGTTGTGGAATTATTTGCTTAATTAGGTTATTAGGGAAAGTGAGATATTATGGATTTAGTTTAAATAAATTTAAGTTATTGATTAGATTAAATAATTTATTATATTTAATTGTATTTTTAGTTAAAATTTTATTAAAAGTTTTATTTGTTTATATACTTGTAGCTCCATAAAAGACAGATTATGGATTTGAATGCGAGGAGCCGAAAGAAATCAGTCGTAACCAGCAATTAGGTTAGCCTAACTAGCTATTAGTAGAGTTAATATAGTTAGATTGTGTCCATCGGAGAATCAAAATTCTGTAACCATGATGATAAATGGTTAATCAAATTGTTAAAAGTTGTTTGATATGACTTTCATAATATTGGTATTGATAAAGTTGTTGTGAAATGAAATAATGATTTAAACGTTGAACTTATATTGGTATGTTGCTGGAACTAATTGGTCAAGTATGTCACTTATTTAGTATTGTGAGACTAATTAAGTGGAATGTTAGTAAATTGTGTTGCATGAATATGTTGTTTGATTATTATAGATGACATGTATAAAATTTGGTTGCATTTCATATGTTATAGTTGCATTTTGAAACTAAACAAATCGCTCAGATAAACACCTAGAAGTATCAACTATTTATTTATTTATTTCTAGGTTTCAAACAAATGACTAGTTGGGCGACTTGTTAATTGTATGGTATTAAAAATTTATAAAACCAAAAATAAGATGACTAGTTAGGCGACTTAAAAGTCATTTGGAATATTGAATTTCGAAATTTCAACCTAGACGAGTTGCTTGGAGACTTGCTATTAGGTTAGAGAATGTTGCTTGGAGACTTGCTATTAGGTTAGAGAATGACTAAATGTGCTTGTCCCGTCATTTAAGAAACAAAAGAAGGATTAGGTTGTTGGTGATTGTCGACAACTGTAATTGAATCACTAACTCTACTCTACTGAATTGATTTCTCATCTATTTTGAAATATGCCTTTAATTTTATTTTATTAGATTAATCATATCAGACACTAAACCACTATTTATTTATTTTTCATTAATTAGGTCACAGTCCAACCATAACAAAATTTAATTAATTATTTATAAGGAATTGATCCTGTAATCATATACTACAAGGCTTAATAATTTTGTCGAAGTTCGACGCAGTCAGTCACATACTCTTATTAAACATTACATTGCTTGCAAAATGATTTTACCGTACTTAGAAGAGAACCTTTACCTTGCATTAGTCTTTTATGCTTCATCTACACCTCTTAATCTTTCAATGATTTTAACCATCAACTCTGTGAATCAACCACTGGTAAATTTTTTTAGGAGTATCAGTGACTTCTAAAGTTTAGAGAAACAATCAACAGTCTGTCTTCTAAAGCTCAAAGAAACAATCAACAGGTGTGGATCTATCAAGGAGGCCGAATATAAAGATTTCACTCGGGTGTCAACTGAAGTTGTTTAGCTCATGTTTCTTCTCTCAGAATTAGTGTTTTGTCTTCCTCATTCTATAATTTTATAGAGCGACAACAACGATGTTCAATCCTTCACCCAAAATTTAGTTTTTCTCTCACCCAAAAACCATATCGAAATGAATGTTTACTTCATCAAACGTAAAGTTACAAATGCTCAATTAGAAATTAAATACAACTTCAGTTTAATTACATAAATACAGTGGATCAACTAGCCGATCTTCCCACAAAATCATCAACAATGGTAAAATTTTAGTGTCTTCTCCCCAAATTAAATGAAATTTGAATGGAGCTGTTAAAGACTCAAAACTTGAGTCCGGACCAAATGATTGGACGGGCTCAACGTACAAAATCAACTCTTTCGAATAAAGCTCAGGAAGAACCAGGATAGTATACATATGACGACATTCAATATCATTATCTGATGGCAGATAATAAATTTGATTACCGCTTATTATTATTGTCAGGGAGAAATCCAAAAAACCTACACATGTTTATCTAAATACCCAAAAAACCACATTAAAAATACCAAAAAAACCCTATTAACATTATTTGAAAATTGATTATTTTCCACTTCCGTTAATTTTTCCGTTATGTACTTTATATTTGTATTTGTATTTGTATTTGTTTTGTTTTTTACATTTAATGTATTTATATTTGTATGTTATACAAAAGTCCGTTTTTGTATGTTTTTCAAAACAAGCCTATAATTGAATTTTGAACTTTAAAAAGCTCATTTCTTCGAATTTTCACTTCATATTTTCTAAACATATAATTTGTACAAATTTATTTAATTTTTATTGATTTATTTAGATTATTTAATTGCATGCAAGAGTATATTTATATATTACTTAAATAGGACAAAGGTAAATATGATCCTTCAACAAGGTAACTCGATTTTGAAAATAGGGTAAAAATATAAATACAAGTTAAATTGATATTTATAAAAAAATTTCAAAATAAATTTATAAATAGTTGAATATCCAAATTTATAAAAATAAATATTATACAATTTTAAAAATAAATAACATTATGTATAATTATCATTTTCTCATTCATTAAAGATATTAATGACTATAGACATAGATTCCGTGAGAGTTGACAACAAGTGGGATTTTGGGTGTTTTTTGGATTTCCTTATCATCATCATCATCATCATTATTATTATTATTATTATTATTATTATTATTATTATTATTATTATTAATTTAATGGGTGATATTTGGATATATTGAATTATTGAATACAAATAATTCATATAATATATTCCCCTATTTTTTTTTTAAATTTTGCTGTCGAAATGAAAGCATCTTCAATGCTTCTGTCTCTTAACTAAATAATTATTAAATTAAAAGTTAAAGAGAAAAATAAAAATAAAATACTTTTGGTTGAAATCTCTAGACGTAGACACTATTTATTTTAATTTATTTTAATTATCAATACATCAACTAAAACTCTTGAATAGTTCTAATTTGTCAAATTGTATAGAGTATTGGAGATGGGCTTATGGACGGCCAAACCAAACCTTCAAAACAGCTTCACCAATCTCAACAAACCTTGAAACACGTCCATGAACCTCACGTAAATACCCCAACCCACCTTCCCTCTCAACCTGACGACTACACTCATCAACTTTCCTCCTAATCCACTTCACATCTTCCTCAGCTTGATAATACCTACCACCCTTCAAATCCTCATTCGCCTGCTTAACATAATCCAACATCACCCTATAATCCGCTTTACACACCACCAAAGCCACGCGCATTTTCACGTCCGCTTTCGGATTTTCCAAAGCTCGCTCGATGAAGCCCTGTGTTTCCTGTCCACTTTGGAGTACATATCGAAGGGCCACGAATTCTAGGTCCTTCGTGCTGGCCATGTCGCCTCCGCCTGGGGCTGACGAGAGGAGTTGGGTGCAGAAATTGGGGCGTTTTGTCTTTTTGCAGACGTTGGTGATTAGGGGGGAGATGGCGGAGGTGGTGTGGAGGAGGGACAGGAGGATGAAGATGGTGTGATTAGACATTTTGGTGGTTTCGTTATGGTGTATGTATGTATAGGGTGTTTGTTTGTATATATAGTTTGGTGAAATCATTGTGGTTTAATTTGTTGAGGTTTTTTATTTTATTATTAGGATTTGTTTTAACTAAGTTGGGTAATTATTTGCTTGATTAGGTTATTAGGGAAAGTGAGGTATTATGGATTTAATTTAAATAAATTTTAAATTAGTAACTAAATTAATAATTTATAATATTTAATTGTAGTTTTAGTTAAAATTTCTGTAAAAAATATATTTCAAATCTGTCCTAAATAAGAGAAATATGTAATTGCATTATATAATATTTAATTTTTATTAACATTCTTTTATTATTATTGGGGATGAAAATTTTCTATTTTAAGAAAATAGGTTGAAAATATGAATAATTTTAAAAAAAATTATTTTAATATTCTAGATTTCTGAAATCTACAAGAAAAAATTATTGTGATATTTTTAGTATTTTTTTAAATTAATTTTATTAACTGTAATTAGTTAATAATTATAATTAAAAACATGAAAGTATTTATTTTTTAATACAAATTTGATAGTAATTTATATAAAATATGATTTATTTTAATGTATAAACAATTATTTTATTTAAATTATAAATTTGTACTAAATATTAATGAAAATTAATATATAAATTAAATAAAAATTTTCAATATTCATAAACTATATATTTGAAATACAACTAATAATACTATAGGCTGTAGCTCACTCCAAACATTCATTTTAAACGGTGAATTAGAGTTCTGAATCTGACCCAACATTACTGCCTAAAACTTCCCCAAATCATAATTGGAAGATATTATCATCTTCACACTTAGGTTTCTTGATTGTCAACCAAACATTTGGAGAAGAAGATGCATTTATCTCCTCACTTTATCAATTTTTCTATGACTTAAATACCAAATGACCCTTACATTTAATAAAAAAATTTATTTGATCTTCTATACTTATACACATGTTTCACTTTTTTTTTTTTTTTTTTTTTTTTAACATATTATAGAATTTGTTCACTCCGTAAAGTTTATTTTAATTCATTTTTTTTTATGTGATTGACCATTTCAGTCATTTTACTTGTATGTCAAATATCGTTTTACTTTTCAACCATTGGTATTTAAAAAGAATAAACTTATTTAAATTATAATTTAATATAAAAATAGAAATAAAAGATTAAGTGATATATATATATATATATTTATTAGTACGTAGGTGAAAATTTTTATAAAATATAAAAAAAAAATGGTTAATTTAAATTTATATTATATTTTCTTTTTATTTTATTTTTAAAAAATATTAAAAAAATTGTCTAATCAGCTATCAATTACTTGTATTTTCAAAAAAGAAATTGAAAAGGGAAAATATATATATATACTACTTATGAATTACGTAATCAACAACAGATATTTATAAATAGATATAAAGATAAAGATATGATAAAAGTCAAAGAGTATATATATATAGTATAAAACAATGAAGACAAAATAAATCTACAATATTCCCAAAAACAGAAATAAATCAGTATTTTTCCAACCAACCCTCCCTATATAAAACACCACACCCCATAACCAAATCTCCAAACAAAATGGCTCATCACCACCTAATCCTAACCCTCCTCACCATAATTTCCCTAACCATCCCCACCCAATCCGCCGACATGATCACCAAAATGTGCCTACTAACCAAAAACACCGCCCAATGCAACAAAATCCTCCGCTCATCACCCGCAGGAGACTTAGCCAACACACGAGAGCTCGAACAAGTGGCTCTAAAATTCACACTCCTAGCCGCTAAGAATACAAAGAGATTTATGGACGAAAAGAACGCCAAAGACCCTAATCCGGACCACGATATGAAGGTGGTGCTGGTGATTTGTGGGCTTAATTATGGCGTCGTGTTCGATAATATTGACCAAGCTAATGCCAATTTGGCTTCGGGGAGGTACTATGAGGCTATGGCTAATGTGGATAATGTGAAGTTTGTAACTGATCAGTGTAAAGGTGTGGTTGAGTTGGAACCTAGATTGAAGTATTTGCTTGCGTTGAATGAACGTGTTAGGCAGTTTGTTGAGATTGCTGTTGCTGTTTTTAAGGTTTGGTTTTCGTAGTTCGGGTGTTTGCGGTATGTAATGTGTAACTCGTTGTTGTTCTTGATGTTTAATACGAGATTGCAATATGTGAATGTAATGGTGGCGATTTGTCGAATCTATAGACAATCGAAAAAGAAAATATTATTATTTAATTATTTTTAAATTTTATAGATTTCTTTAAGACTTTGTTTGTTTAATCTGTTTTGGGTTGTTTTGTTTCGTTTCATCATCGTCCAAACAACGTTTGTTTCGTGTGTTGGGGTTATATTGTTCTGTTC
Organism: Cardiospermum halicacabum; assembly: GCA_031304145.1. NCBI lineage: Eukaryota > Viridiplantae > Streptophyta > Magnoliopsida > Sapindales > Sapindaceae > Cardiospermum > Cardiospermum halicacabum. Next base: position 30,420,579 of record CM062389.1, on the reverse strand, counting down.
ATTGATGTTTTTAGTTGTTTCAAAATTCCCATTTTTCCTCATTTCCTGAACACACCAAATCGGTGTGTTCAAGTTTACATTTTATTAAAATCAATTTATTATGTTTTCTTCTTCATTTACACGAACGAGTGATTAAATCTTTGTTGAATGAATCTATTATGTACTTTATCTGTTCGATAAATTGCCTCAGTTACACTTTTTTTAGAATACATGAGATTTGATATATTAGTGCAAAAGATTTTCGTTTATGGTTTTTGTACTATTTAATAATGATTTTTGTTTCTGAAAACAATACATAAAAAATTTACATTACATAGTAATAAGAATTGAACTATGATTAACTTGCACAAACAGATAATTCTCAAACATTGGACTAGGAAATATAGTCAAGGATATTATAGTTATTTAATAGTTTTGGAACATTACCATTCAATCCATCCAAATACAAAAATATACAAAACAATACAATAATATACAACTTATCCAAACATATTTTCAATACAGTACAATACATTACAAAACAGAACAATACATTAATGAAACAGTGCTGCCAGTCATCCAAATAAGGTCTAAAATAATTATCTATTTTAATTTAATGATTTCAATATTTATTAAAGAAATTAGTAATATTGATAATGTTTATATTTTTGTGAAATTTTTAGAATTATTCTTTTTATTATTTGATAGGAGTTTGTAGTTCCATTTAGATCTAAATATTTTAAAAAAAATTTAATTTTTGGTATAATATGAGATAGTATCAAAATTTTCGTACTATTTTAAAATAATAATTTTATTTAAAATATTTTAAATAACACAATTCAACTTATTAATAAATTAATTATAAAAGTAAAATTTATTTATGTAAAAAATTTATTAAAAATATATAAATTAAATTTTGTTAAATGACTAAAAACAGTTCAATAAATTATTAACAACAAATGTCAATATTTTCGATCTTTCCGCACTGTTCACAAAACTGCAGGTCTTCTTTTTCATCCTGATTACTCGATAATTTCCCAGTTTAGTTTTTTTTTTTTTTTTTTTTTTTTTTTTAAATTTGCTTTCAAGACAATCTTT